>JBBPBX010014354.1:30457-45331 GCA_038048925.1 Garcialebias charrua
CCACAATGTGATCCAACCAGTCCAGAACCAGAACCAGCCCTAACTCCTTTGACTGAACAGGTGCCGTTTGACGTGTCCAAGCTCCACAAGTCGGACTCCATGGCAGCGCAGTACGGGATGGTGGACCGGGGGGACGGGAACAAACAGGTGACACATCGATCTGGACCTGTTGTCTTTCTGACGTCACATTCTGATGCGTAGTTTTTACAGGAGCACAAGGTAGAATAAGAACTTTACCGTAGTATTCAGGTCAGTGTGTAAATATTCAACAATACCTTGTTTTACATGGCACTGTCAAAAGGGGAATTGAAATATATGTATATCAGTATTACACCTGAATCACACAAATTATGTGTTATGATTTATGTTCACTTAATTCCACCATATAATGTGAAATATATTCAAGATGGAACCTTTATTTTCGGGTTTTATTTTCAATAGGGAAGAGTTTTTCAGTTACACGCCTGCACAATACAACAGACATAACACTTGATGATTGACATATGAAGCTGATAGTTTATTGGCTGAGAGGCGGATCACGTACAGAGTAGGGAAGTCCTAGGGCGTTTCCAAGGCGGTTCGGTCCCAGGATTGGTCCCACGAGGCGATGACGTCATCTGGAGGTATAAAACCGTGGTCCGCCTTCGAAGGTTTGTGTGTGTGGACTGTGCTCGGAGTGAGGTCTGTTATTTGCTGTAAGGTTTATTCTTATTATGTACAATAAACCTGCATAAACTTGCACATTCGTTTCAGAGCATCCTTCAACTTTTGAACCGCAACAGCACCTACTGTATTTTTCGGAGTATATGTCGCACCAGAGAATATGTCGCACCAGAGTATATGTCGCACCAGAGTATAGGTCGCACCTACTTTTAGCTCTGCTGCAAATGTCTGCCACAGGAGCGCACAGCAAGGCTTTTAAGAAGATTAACACTTAAAAACAATTATTTGTTTGATAAAAATTATAGAAAATATGTGTCTGAGCTGAACTTTTCCTTAATAAATGAACGTAATTGTGAAATGAGCTGGATTAAAAAATTTGTTTCGCCGAAAGTGATAAAAAGCCATATATAGGTCACACCTGAGTATAGGTCGCAGGCCATGAAAAAATGATAAAAAGCTGCGACCTATACTCTGAAAAATATGGTAGATTTGTTTTTATAACACTATTTTTATTTTTATTGCATTTTGTCGTTGTCTGTACTTTATATGCTGTCTGTCTAAAACAGGTGTCTCTTGTAAACGAGTCCTTGTGGCTCAATGGGAGTAACCTGTAGAAATAAAGGTTGAATGAAAATACATCAAAGGAAAACTCTGAGAGTTTCTGGTGGTTGAACTGTCAGTTGTCTATCTGTGCAGATCTGGAGAATCGAAGGATCCAATAAGGTTCTGGTGGATTTGGCGCTCTACGGTCAGTTCTACGGAGGAGACAGTTACATCATCCTGTATCAGTACCAGCACAACAACAGACAAGGTCACATCATCTACATATGGTGAGACCCCACACATCCCAGACAGAAGCACATCGCAGGTGAAGTTCAAACAAGAACCGGACTCTAGACAAACCACGCACAGATGTCCACACGTCCCTACTTAAACTGGGTTCCCTTAGCAAGCTGCATCTGGGCCTGAGCTCTTTGTGTCCATCAACAAGCGCCAGCAGGCGCTGATGTTGGACCATTCTTGTTCTTGGCAGAAGTGGTGCAGTTTGTTTCAACTGGTTTTCTGACTTTTAATGCACATTTTCATCTGGGGCTTTGGGAAGGCGTCTCCAGAGACTTCCTGTCGGACAGATTCATCCAATCAGAAACCAGCTCTGATGTTGTTGGACCCACTTGTGTCCAAGTTTCAACCCTCCAGCTGCTGAATGGAGGATGAAAAATGTGAAAGTAGCCATCTTTGTTATTCCATCCCAGCCCTATGCACCACAGCATGATGCTACCACCACCGTACTCGATAGTCGTGCTGTTAGGTTTGAAAGACTGAACCAAACATTTAATAATGTGACCCAACCTTTGTCTCGTTGGACCATTAAGCTTTTCTCCAGAAGACATGTCCTGCCAGGTTTCAGTCCAGCTTGAAGGTTTTGGACTCCTCGCAGCAGATGGTTGTTGAAGGTTGCACTTCACGGCAGCCTTCGTGGTTCCTGAACATCTGAACCCCCTGAGGGGACACGAGTCTCGTTCACAAAGATGCTTCTTGATGTAACTTCCAGACAAACGAGCATCAGTTATTACAAAATGATGAGGTTTTAATTATGTACAGGTAGTCCCCGATTTACGACGGAGTTCTGTTCCTACGCGCCGTCGTAAACTGAATTTCGACGTAAGTCGGAACATACGTACAAACTGCACGTTATACGTACAGTACTGTATTTTACCAAGCACTTAGCCTATCTTAACACAGTACCCTACATAATCATCAAACAACACATACATTTGGGAGCCATAATGAAGGAAAAAAAAGAGTTAATTTCCCACTGGGAGCTGGTGGAGTCTTCCTCCGTCTGTTAGCATGTTGGCTCGTTGCTCCTCCGCTGTTTCTGCCGTCAAGCTCTGCTTCTGCATCAAACCGGAAGTAAAACCGGAACTCGGCTTTTCAAAATAAATATTTCAAAATATTTTATTTTATTTTATGGGAGATGTGTCGTAACCGCGAAACGGCGTAACCCGAGGACTACCTGTATTCGTTTTTACTTCTGAGGTGTTGATTGGTACGTTGACAGGTGTTCATCTCTAATCTGGAAACTCTGGACCAGTTAGGTGTTTAACCTGAGTTACCATGGTGACAGACCAAGGTAAGACATAAACCAGCTGAAGCTGAAGGTGCCTCAGTGGACTCCTGTAAGGCTTGAGGGCAGAGTCAAAACCTTTTGGGCTTAAAAATGAAAAACACACCAAAAAACAGATGTTGCAGAGCTCTGACATTTTTTATATACAGACCCTTTCCAAAAACTTAGAATATCATGGAAAAGTTGTTTAACTCTCGACCTTGACTTCTCTAAATGGTTTTCAGAATCTGTTGGAATCCTGGCAAAAACCAATGCAGATTTGTTCCTGTCTTTGATTTTATACGTCTACCTTATAATGTTTTGCTAGTTTTTTGATACTTTGTTAAAAAAAAAAAAAAACTTTCTTTTGTTTTTTTCTCTCTTTTGTTTTCTATTGTTTATTGTTTGTTTGTTTATTGTTTAAGGAAATTCTACCACTGCTGTTCATTGTTCTTTAGTTTTAGCAGGTCGCTTTCGTAAATGAGCCCATGAGGTTCAAAAGATTTACCTGACTAAATAAAGGTTGAATGAATGAAAAACTTCCATAATTCCATTCAAAAAGTTAATCTTTAATACATGATAGATTCAGGACCCACAATTTAAACAAGTTTCAAGTATTTATTTGTTTATTTTTTACATAATTTGGGCTTCCAGCTCATGAAACCCACAAAAACAAGATTTTAAAAAAATCTAAAAATGCTAAGTCTGGTCCTCTGGACAAGATTTAAAAAAGTTAGAATACAGTGGAGACATCAGCCCAAATGTTGCAGGACATGAATGTTTTAAACTGAGTGTGACACACTGATCATCTACTAAACTCAAAGCACCTGCACAGGTTTCCCCAGGTTTCATTAAATTGCTTCAGTTTGTTCAATATGGAGAAGACTGCAGACATAACTTCACCACTTGCTTCTGCCGAGGACAGACGCTCCCCCTCCCTCTCCGCTTTGCTTTGCTGCTC
Source organism: Garcialebias charrua (assembly GCA_038048925.1). Taxonomy (NCBI): domain Eukaryota; kingdom Metazoa; phylum Chordata; class Actinopteri; order Cyprinodontiformes; family Rivulidae; genus Garcialebias; species Garcialebias charrua. The sequence goes on from JBBPBX010014354.1 coordinate 34,189, forward strand.
TGTCTCTCTGTGAAACTGCTGCTGAGCCTCTCTTGCAGATCTTCCAAACCATAATTATGGACTTATTTGATAAGTTGGTCCCTCAACACAACTGATAACATTTCTTCAACAAGAAGACAGACTGTAGGCGAGATGATTTGTCCTGTTGGCACACAGCTGGATATCTCATCAACTTGAAGACTTGATGACGTGTCTATCTCTGCTGTCATCTGTGGATCTTAAGGACACATATTTAATTGGATTTATGATAACTGGTTCCTGCTTTTTGGATTCAACTGGTTGCTGGTTTTTATCTACAATCAAGGAAGTCGTCTGCAGCAAATCTGGACCCGATCACGCTGCTTGCCTTTGTGATGGCTTGGTTCTTGCCTGTGTATCCAGACTCAGTTGCCTTGGGCAGAATGGATCAGATCTTGGGGATTTTTCCACAGTCACATTTCCATTGGTGTGGTCACATAATTTGGACATTTCTGAACCATTTTTGGACCAACACAGACTCAAGGTAGACGTCATTATGTTCTGCCTGTACCCAAAACAACTGTGTGTTTATTTGAATCTGGTCCCCCTGCTGACTTTGAAGGCCACCTTATCTGAATACGGCTGGAGGACATGTAATCTGACGGTCAACCCCCCGCCCATCTGGTAATTCCACCGTCAACCAGAGTGAACCAGCTGAATAAACATTCTGTCATCATTTCAGGACTCTTGGATTCTCACTAGTGTTGACCTAGGCCATTCCCCAACATCCCTCGAGAATGTTTGCGGATCTCATCGGAGGGAGCTGGCTGATTATTCCATCCTTATCAGAACTCTTACAGTGACCTCGAGAGCGTCCATGGACATTGCTCACCACTCTCTGTGCCCCCCCCACCACACCTGTCTACGTCACTATGTGCTTATTTGTGCGAGGTGTTTTTTAATATTAGAATTTTTTTTCCTCAGGCATGAAGAAAGATTTTTATAAGAATTTTTTCACCTCCATTTCCTAATGTGTCTTGTTTCATTACTTTTTGTCTGTCTAAGCAGATCTCACTTGTAAATGAGTCTTCTAGGCTCAATGTGACTTATCCGTCTGAATAAAGGTTGAGTGAAAAAAAAAACTGGCCAGAAGATCATCATTGAACCCTCCAGTCCATAGGATGGGTAAGCCACAAAATTCATACTGTAACTAAGAAGGCTGGCTGTTCACAGAGTGCTGTGTCCAAGCATATCAATGGAAAGTCTAGTGGAAGGACAGGAGAAGATGCACCAGCGAGAAATTTCCTTTAGTAATATAGTTACTGATATTAAATTATAATATCCTAAATAACAAATCCCAAACAAATTCTCAACAAGGGCTTGAAACTGTCCAGAACATGGGGTGTCAGCACGTAAAGAAAAACTGAAGAGACTTGGTCGGTGCTTTGTTTGTTTAGGACAGAAACACATCGCAAGGTTTTTGTAGATTTAAGGGTGGGTCATGCGCCACATGTGGCGGCAGGCATCACATAGCTCTTTGTGACAAAAACGAGACCCCGCCCCCTTCAGTCTCTACCAATATGGAAACTGTTATTTCCTCTGTGATTCCCCAAGCTGAGGAAACCAAGTCTGATAATGAAAACACTGTGCTACTACAGACAGCCAAGGCATGGGCGGTTGGACCTACCAGCAGGAAGATGGTCCGTTGCCTATTAGATGGAGGGAGTCAAGGTAGTTTTGTGCATGAGAATGTTGTAAGAGCACTGCAACTACCTGTAAGAGCACATGCAACAGCACTACCTGTCACAAAGCAAGGGACACTTATGCTCCATACATTTGGCTCTTCAGCTCCCACCCCAGTTGAACGTAACACAGTGAAACTATGTTTAAAAAATGTGTGGGGTACAGGACAGATCATTGAGATAGAAGCAGTAGTGACACAGAAGGTCTGTGCAGCAATGATGAAAGTTCCAGGCGAACATGTACGCAATGAAATGGAAAGGCGAGGTCTCCAAATCGCAGATTTCCCTGGAGAAGATAAACCTGAACTTTCTGTGCTAATCGGCTCTGATTATTACTGGCAAGTAGTAACAGGCCGTATAGAAAGATTAACTGAGAGTTTGGTGGCTCTTGAAAGTGCCTTTGGCTGGGCGGTCCAAGGCCCAGTTATAATGTCCAGTTTGTCAGAAACAACATGCATGCACATTCAGCTTAAGGAAGACTTCCAGATGGACAAACAGCTCCATGCATTCTGGGAGATTGAGTCCCTAGGAATCACAAGTGAGAAGCAAGAGAGCCCAGAAGATCTGGAAGTGTTGCAACGGTTTGAAGAAACTTCCACCTTTAAAGATGGACGTTACCAAGTGCAGTTACCATGGCAACAAGCACACCCACCCCTCCAAGACAATTACCGCATTGCAAAACAGAGACTGATGAGTTTGAAAAGAAAACTAAAGAAAGATGTTGTGCTATACAGCAGGTATCAAGAAGTAGTGGAAACCTACTTAAATGAAGGAATGGCTGAGGAGGTGCCAAGAGAGGAAATGGCTGAAAGCAAGGTGACATACTATCTACCTCATCATGCAGTGATAAGGGAAGATAAGGCATCAACGAAGCTAAGAGTTGTGTTTGATGCCTCTTCTCACGAAGAAGGAAGCCCATCCCTGAATGATTGCCTCATAACAGGTCCTAACTTAAACCCGGACCTGATGAATGTTCTGCTCAAGTTCAGGCTGCATCATATTGCCTACATGGCGGACATTAAAAAGGCATTTCTGCAAATATCGCTATCAGAGAGAGACCGGGATGCAGTGAGATTCTTGTGGTTCTCAGGACCACCTACAGATGACACAGATGAACATTTGCTTGTGCTCAGGATGACAAGAGTGGTGTTCGGAGCTTCATCGAGCCCATTCTTACTAGCTGCTACTATAAGGAAACATCTGAGACAATACCGTTCAGAACAACCAGAAGTGGTAGAAACCATCAATTCATCTCTCTATGTAGATGACTTCATTTCAAGTTCAAGTGAGTTGAAAGAGGCCTTCACAGTAACTACCACAACCAAGAACATCATGGCTGCTGCAGGAATGGAGTTATGTAAATGGACAACAAACTCGGCCGAGCTCAAAGAAATGTGGCAAGGAAGTTCAATGGATAGCACCACACAACCAGAGACATGTGGGTCAGTGCTAAAGGTCCTGGGTTTAGTGTGGAGGCCAGTAACAGATGAGTTTGTGTTCGACTTCAGACAACTACTGGACATTTTAAAGGAGAAAAGGAACACAAAAAGAAGCGTCCTGCAGTCGTCTACTCGCATATTCGACCCGTTAGGCTTCTTGACCCCTTTCACCATCAGAATTAAGTGTTTGTTTCAAGAAATGTGGGAGAGAGGAATAAAGTGGGATGAAGAACTGCCGCCCGATTTGTCCAAAAAGTGGCAGCAGTGGTGTTCAGAGCTCCCTCAATTACACCAGATGACAATCCCACGATGGCACAAAATAGACATGCAACAACTGAACAGTCAGGATGTAAAGTTACATGTGTTTTGTGACTCAAGTGAACGTGCCTACAGTTCAGTCGCTTATCTGCAAGGAAGGGCTAAGGAAGGGGAAATGATAATGAGTCTGGTAGCATCCAAGTCCAGGGTGGCTCCACTCAAAAGGATGACACTGCCCCGGCTGGAGCTAATGGGAGCCGTAATAGCAGCAAGGTTTGGAAACACGCTCATTAAGGCTCTCCAACTAGACCAAAACCAGTTACATTTATGGACAGACTCTATGATAGTGTTACATTGGATTCAAAGTTCTGCCAGCAGGTGGAAGCAGTTTGTGGCCAATAGAGTTACAGAAATCCAGTCTCTAACAGATCCACAGGCATGGTCGCATTGCCAAGGAAAAGTCAATCCAGCCGATCTTCCCACCAGAGGGTTGTCTGTTCAAGCACTGATCCAGAGCACATTATGGTGGCATGGGCCTGGCAGACTAACATTACCTGATCAGTCAGAAAACATTCAGGAACCGGTGCAGGAAAACGAGGTGAAATCTGAAATGAGAGCCAAACACCAGGTTGCAGTACACTTGGTCAATCAAGATGCAGAGTACTTAAAACCAATATTAGAGCTGGAAAAATACAGCAAGTTAAGGAAAGTGCTCAGAGTGACAGCCTGGGTATGGAGATTTATCACAAATGCCCGCTTCAGTGCAAAAATCAGTGGTGAGCTGACAACAGAAGAGTTGGAAAGGGCAGAAAATCACTGGATAAAGGTGACTCAGAACCAATGTTTCAAGTCAGAAATTGAAATGCTGAAGCAAGATAAATACCCTAACGCTGACTCTAAAATTCGAGAACTGAAACCATTTCTAGATGAAGACGAGCTGCTTTCTGTTGGAGGAAGGCTGCAACAATCCGAACTTTCATACAGAGAAAGACACCCATGGATTTTACCTGGTCATCACAGATACACAGAAATGTTGGTGCAGTGTCAACATGAGAAACTGATGCATGCAGGTGTACGAGACACTCTAGTGCAAACTAGGGCCCCTCCTATGTGAAACACAAACTGCTAGGTCAGGCTATGAACCGCAGCAGGACGCGCGAGCTCTGCCTGAGATAGTCAGACCTCACAGCGTCCTCTGTCGGACGGACCAGCTTGCTCTGGAACACGCGAGAGGGGTCAAAGGCCACCCCTCCCGCACGCACACAAAACAAACAACAGATAAACATGCCTTCCAGGCTTACGGCGCACGCACAGGCCTGGAGGGTGTCTACCAAACGCTTGGATCATGACGACTGTACGTCACGGGCTCAGGCTGCAGTTCCTCAAAGGACCGCCCCCCTTCACGGGGGTGCTGCAGTCAAACATCAACCCAGCATGCGCTCATGTACTGAAGGAGGAAGTGTCAACGATGCTGCAGAAAAGAGTAATGAGTGTTGTCCCAAAACATAAACTGCGTTCCAGTCACTACAGCAAGTACTTCCTGGTGCCCAAGAGAGAACAGGGGCGGCCGTGGTGTAGTGGTAATGGCAGTCGTCTCCCGATCGGAAAGTTGGCGGTTCGACTCCCGGGACCCGCACCATGTGTCGTTGTGTCCTTGGGCAAGACACTTAACCCTGAGTTGCTCCCGGTAGGACTGGAAAGCACCTTGCATGGTAGTCTGCCGCCACCGGTTTATGAATGTGTGTAGCATTCAATATATGTGTAGCACTTTGAGATTTTCAGTAATGAAAAGTGCGTTATAAATTGAATTAATTATTATTATTATTATTATTATTATTAACAGTCCCTGAGGCCGATCCTCGATCTCAGGACGTTGAAAAAGAGAATAAAAACATTCAAGTTCAAGATGCTCACATTGCGGTAGGCCCTCCAGTCTGTGAGACCAGGAGACTACGCATGCACCGTGGATTTAAAAGACTCTTATTTCCACGTGAGCGTGTGGAGGAGACACAGAAAATACCTCAGTTTCGCATTCGAAGGGAAAGCATACAAATTCAAGGCTTTACCTTTCGGTTTAAAGACTGCTCCGCGCACATTTACAAAATGTCTGGACGCAGCACTGGCCCCTCTCAGAAGTCAAGGGGTCAGAATTATCAATTACCTGGATGACCTCCTGATTCTGGCTGGTAGCAGGCTCAGTCGCACTCCCGCAGGGTGATCTCTCATCTGGAGGCTCTCGGTTTTGTCATAAACCTGCAAAAGAGCGACCTGACTCCATCACGGATTACCCTATTTCTGGGAGTACAGGTCGACACCACCCGGTACAGAGCATGGCTCTCAGATGAACGCATTTCCTCAATATGCCATTGCCTGGCAAAGTTTAGACTGGATCAGCAGGTTCCCTTAAAGACATGCCAACGCCTCTTGGGCCTCTTGGCGGCGGCCATACCCTGTATGCGACACGCACTGTTGAAAATGCGGGCCTTGCAAATATGGCTAAACAAACAGACACACCCTGTCCCTTTTAGGCGAGCAGGGAAAATTTGGATCGGTTCAGAATGCCTAAAGGCCCTAGAATCATGGAGGGACCCGTCCGTGTTCACGGAAGGGGTCCCGTTGGGACGGGTGTCATCCCGTGTAGTTATCACGACAGACGCATCAAAAACAGGATGGAGGGCAGTCTGCAGAAATCAGAATGCCCAAGGCCTTTGGAAACAACAGGAAGCGAGATTACACATCAACTTCCTGGAATTGTGGGCAGTATTCCTGTCAGTGAAATACTTTTTTGGAAAAGGTCTGATTGCAGGGTAGCATGTCCTAGTGAAATCGGATAACGGGACCATGGTGTCCTTCATCAACAGGGAAGGAGGGACAAGATCCCAAGCCCTCCTCGGTCTGACACAAAAACTGCTCACGTGGTGTGCCCCAAGAATATTGTCAGTTAGGGCGACTCATATCCCGGGCGAACTGAACTACGGAGCGGATGCTCTCTCAAGAGGGTAGACCTGTTCGCATGCAAGACCAGCTCACACTGTGACCTGTACTTCTCTCTAAAAGAGACAGACGCATCGCTGGGAACGGATGCCTTGGCCCATGACTGGCCAGCAGGGGTGCTGTATTACGCTTTTTCACCCATCCCTCTGATTCAGGTGACGCTGGAACGTGTACGCAAGGGAGCCCTCTCCCTGATACTGATAGCCCCCAGGTGGCCACAGAAACCGTGGTTCCCGAAGCTCATTCCACTGCTGTCAGGGACGCCATGGCAGCTGCCCTCTCACAGGGACCTGCTGACCCAGGCACATGGGCAGCTTCTCCACCCACGTCCGGAACTGTGGCAGCTTTCAGCCTGGCCACTGAAGGGAACAGGCTGAAGGCTTCAGGCCTGACCGGCTTTGTCTAAACGCCACACAGAAGATGAGGGCGAAGTCGGCTTAGCCCCTCTGTAAAAAAAATAAATAAAAAAAAGGAGGAAGGCTGCTTCTTTTCACCTTGAGGGTGCCTTTTGTCAGCCACTCTTTGACGTACCACAGAACCTGGGCGGGTGAAACCCTTGGTGCACGTGCTCTCATGAGGAGCGTACTAAGGAGGGGATCCCCCCCCACCAACAGGACTCTGGCCCCAGTCTGGGCCCCTTGGCCAGTCCTAAAAGCTCATCTGCTCAGTTAAGCAGATAGGGGACCTTTAAGCTTATCTGTGTACCCACTGTGTACAAAGGATTTGCCCCTGAGAGGTCAAAGGTCACCCTGTGTATAAAACTAGGTTTATACCTCAATGGTGCCATCTGAAATATCAGAACTCTAAAGGGCTTTGATCTTTTTCCTCCCACTTCCCACATTATCTAAGGAAGTAGGAGACTGTGAGCAACGTACCAGCTGTGCACATCTGTGCTGCCGCTAGCTGGAGCTCCACAGATATGTCTGGCAGAAGCATTAGGTGAATGTTTCTGCATGTGACGTTCTTTCTCAGGCTATGCCCTCTAAACACACTGTAGAGAGCAGCCGAGAGATGCCTAGTCTAGTGTATAAAGGCAGAAGTTCTCACAAGCATGCATTTTACTGAGCATTTCAAGGGCGCGAATGAATTACGTTCCCATAGCAATAGTGTTGCACCGAGAGACCTGACTGATAAGGGAACTGAAAGTTATGCACCATAACTCATGTTCCCTGAAGGAAGGGAACGAGGTGCAACACACTTGGCCCTTTTCAATGCTGAAGCTTGGTGAAGTGCACTTGGAGAAAGTAGGATGGGCGGCCGTGTCTTAAGTACCCAGAGGGCGGGGCCTCTGGTGTGACGCTGACACCCCCTGCCGTAAAGGCGTGATTGTATTCCTTCAGGTAATCGTGCGGGGGCACAATTCTCATAGCAATAGTGTTGCACCTCGTTCCCTTCCTTCAGGGAACATGAGTTATGGTGCATAACTTTCAGTTTCCACTTTCCTCAACCATCACCCAAACAATTTTCTGTTTCCCAAACTGAAGACAAATAGCTCAAATCTTCACTTAGATTGATAAATTCATCGGGTTTTAAATAGTCCGCTATTAAAGAGACCAGAGCCCTGCCTCTCACTACGTCACAGATGGTGCGTTCGTGTGTAATTGGATTTCCCATGATTAAACACGGCTTGAAGTTCAAAATCACTTTTAAAGCAAAATTAAAGTGATTTATCATTTTGTTTGCAAAAATGAACATATTTAAATGATAAAAGATATATATTTTGAGCAATTTTATGAAAATTAAAAAATCATGTCAGTGGGGCTTTAAGTTCATTAGAGAATAGAGAGTCCATAACTACAGCGCCTGTTAGTGTGTGTGTGTGTGTGTGTGTGTGTGTGTGTGTATGTGTGTGTATGTGTGTGTGTGTGTGTGTGTGTGTGTCTGTGTGTGTGTGTGTGGGCTCCTGATTCTTCCTTGTCAGTTTGTCCAGTTCACTCAGCTGGTGGAAGATCTAAAGTATTTATCTCCTCAGGCAGGGGGCGGAGTCTAGTCAGGATGAAGTTGGAGCGTCAGCGATCCTCGCAGTGCAGATGGATGATGAACTCGGAGGAGGCGCTGTTCAGGTACACCAACTGGGAACACTGGTGCAGTAACAGTAACTCTCTGAGCATGACACTCGTACCTGTCTGCACAGGTGAGGGTGGTTCAGGGCAAAGAGCCCGCCCACCTCGTGAGCCTGTTTGGAGGGAAACCACTGGTGGTCTACAAGGGTGGGACGTCCAGAGAGGGTGGACAGTCCAAGTCTGCTGAGACCCGCCTGTTTCAGGTCCGAGCCAATCCTGCTGGAGACACCAGAGCTGTGGAGGTGAGGTCCACGTCGAGCAGAACCAGAGTCTGGTTACATGACGAGTGGTCCACTTTGGGGTGTCCAGAACTCAGTCATGCTCACTGTTTTCATCTAGGACCACGTTTCAGTCCAGAATGTCAGTCTAGGTTGAAAACAGTGATGTCAGTAACGCGTTACAAAGTAACACGTTACTCTAGTCGGACCACTTTTTTCAGTAACTACAATCTAACGCGTTGCTTTTCAAAATCCAGTAATCAAATTAAAGTTACTTATCAAAATTACTGTGCATTACTTTTTTTAGTCATTTTCTGTAGTACTGTAATTTAATTTTATTTTCTCAATGCGTCTCGGGGAGTGATAAAATAAAAAAAGACTCAAGGAGGGACGGTCACCTGCTGTGGCGGTGAAACCTGACACCAGGTGTGACAGAACGTAAACACTGAGGTGCTCACGGAGCCGAGGGGCACACTCAGCTTCAAAAACACGGTAAAAACAATTATTTATTTGCTGAAAATTATAGCAAAGATGTGTCTGAGCTTAACCTTTCCTTAATAAATTCACGAAATGGTCAAATCAGCTGGATTAAAAAAAGTAGTTCGCTATGTGCACGTGCGCGGGTGGGACGGCTTCATTTTTTAAAATTTAGCAAAATAAACACTTAAAAATATATATTTGTTAGCTGACATTATAGCACAAGTGTTCCTGAGCTGAACCGTTCCTTAATAAATTCACGTAACGGTCAAATCTGCTTGATTTAAATTGTTTCGCTTTGAACGTCTTCCAAACGGTCGCGAAAATAAATGATAAATAAATCGAATTTTAGCTCAAACATCTCCTACAGCTAATGGGTTGTAAATATCCATCCAGTGATTACTTTCTGTAAGTTTCATCAAAATCTGTTTTGTGGTTCTTGAGATATTTTACTAACAAACACTAGTTCAGACCTCCAGGGTTCAGGAGGCTGCGACAGAGTGAGTCCGAGCAGAGGAGGCTTTTTTCACACACATGAGCTGGGAACGGTCGGTGGACCCTCTGGAAGTGTCCCCTAGCAGACAAAAGTGGTAATAAAGTAACTTAGTAATCTAACTTAGTTACTTTCCAAATCAAGTAATCAGTAACTTAACCAAGTTACTTTTTCAATGTAACTATGCCATCACTGAAAACATTGGTTCCTGGTCTGGTTCCTGGTCTGGTTCCTGGAAACCCCTCAAAGGTCCCTCAGAACCACTGAGGTGGTCTCTGTTGTCTTTCAGAACCAGACAAGCTGCTTTCTGCCTTGCGTCAGTTTGCACTTTAATCTGCTGGGACATAACCTGGTTAAGTCCATGACTCCAGTACCAGTGCTGGTCCACTAAAACCAGTTCCAACCAGACCGGCTCTGTGCCCCCCCAGGTTGATGCGTGCTCCTCCCAGCTGAACTCCAGTGATGTTTTCCTGCTGGTGTCTTCCTCTGGATCCTGGATGTGGAAGGGGAGGGGCAGCAGCTCGACTGAAGCTAAAGGTGCTGGATACCTGGCTGGGGTGCTCCAGGTGACCCCCACCCAGCTGGAGGAGGGGAATGAGGAAGGTAGGTCCAATCCTAGAGTCCACCTGATTGGTCAAGGTCCACAGAACTTTAAAGGCTACTTGTCATTGACAACAGGTGCATTCTGGGTAAGACTGGGGGGACAGAAGGACTACTGCCGCCTCCCCCGGCTCAACAACAAGATGGACGCTCATCCTCCTCGCCTTTTTGCTTGCTCCAACAAAACTGGAACCTTCAGGGTATGTCTGGTCACGTGACTGTGGTCAGGTGATCTGGTGGGTGGAGCCACCTACTTTTCTTTTTTACTGGTAGATTTGTAAAAGTAACAACTGGTTAGATGTTCAGGTTTTACAACTCCTGCTTGTTTTTTGTTGCTAACAGTGAAGTTCTACCTGTGTGCAGATGGAGGAGGTTCCAGGAGAGCTGACGCAGGATGACCTGGCTCCTGATGACGTCATGATCCTGGATACCTGGGATCAGGTGAGTCTCTCCTGTGGTCACAGTGAAAACACAACTCCTCGTCGTCTTTAGCGTCCTCACCTCCTGTATCCTCACCTCCTGCGTCCTCACCTCCTGCGTCCTCACCTCCTGCGTCCTCCTGCAGGTGTTCGTTTGGATTGGAAACGAGGCACAAGAGGAGGAGAAGACAGAAGCTGCCGGATCAGGTGAGACTGATGGACCGTTGCATCATCTTCACGTCAGACAGGCCCGTCGTGGCTCGTTACTGCCCCCTGTGGCTCGTTACTGCCCCCTGTGGCTCGTTACTGCCCCCTGTGGCTCTTTACTGCCCCCTGTGGCTCGTTACTGCCCCATGTGGCTTGTTACTGCCCCCTCTGGCTCGTTACTGCCCACTGTGGCTCGTTACTGCCCCCTGTGGCTCTTTACTGCCCCCTGTGGCTCGTTACTGCCCCATGTGGCTTGTTACTGCCCCCTCTGGATC
>JBBPBX010014355.1:0-19397 GCA_038048925.1 Garcialebias charrua
GCTCAGAGGCTGCGAAGAAGCTAATTGTTAGCCTGAACCAGGATTTGGCTGCACATACAGCTAAAGAACGTGAGGCTAGCACTGAAGCTGAATCACAGCTGAAAAACGTTCAATTTCAGCTTAGTGAAGCGTTGGCCACTATTGAACAGCTAAAATCTGAGCTTCACAGAGTTTGTATTGAAAAGGAAGACTGTATGAAAGAGGTTTTTGACCTTAAAGACGTCGTACAGTCAAGCCTTCAGATAAAGTCAGAGCTGGAACAAGCTAAATGTGACCTTCAAGATCTGAAAGACAAAGAGTTTGAACAAAGATTCAAACTGGATCAATCACAAATTATGATTGATCAATTAAAACAAGAGCTTGAAGCTGCAACCAAAGAACTGCAGCAGAGAGACAGCGTCCCATCAACACAGGACGCTCAGTCTCAGACAAGTCCAGAAGAAGACTCTGTCAGTGAGGTTCCAGAGGTTCCCCATGAGGACCAGCTGGAACTCAGCACTGACCAGGGTTTTCTGATCAGCGAGTCTTCTGAGGCTGTGGAAACAGATCCACAAAGCAAGTCTGATGTGGAGTCCATTGTTCTAAACGACCAACTTAGAAACATGGACGACCAACTTCTGCACCTTGAGGCAAAAATGAATGTGCTGAAGGAGAAAAAGCCGAAAAACAAGAAAAAGAACTGGTTCATTCGGCTGTTTACTTGTTCTTCGCACATGCCTCAAGACGACTGATTCAGGGAGAAAACACCATCGAAAACAGACCTTTTGAGTTCAGATTCTGGATCCAACAGCTGTTTTCTGACTTCTCCCCACCAGCAGTGGCGTTTCTCCGGGCACTCCGGTTCACCACTTTAAAAATGAACTATTAAAAATAAATAACTAAATGAATAAATAAATAAATAAATAAATAAATAAATAAATAAATAAATAATAATAAAAATAAAAAAAAACACCTCCTCCGATCAATCGCCACCTTATCGTGGTGGGGGAGTTTGAGTGCCCCATGTTCCTGTGGGCTACGTAGTCTTGGGTTTTTGGTTCCGTTAGGGTCCCCCAAGGCAAACACGAGTCCAGAGAAGGGGTCAGACTAAGAGCGATTGACAAAATGCAGAACCTGACTGAAAAAGTGTAGTTTCATCTCCCGCCATAACCACATGTTGCGTCCTTGAGCAAGACATCTTATCATTGCGTTGGTGGTGTAGTGGTTAGCACAGCTGCCTTCCAAGCAGTTGACCCGGGTTCGATTCCTGGCCGACGCAGTTCTGAATGAAAATAAAACCATTACAAACATTAAAATTATTGTAGCTGTCACAGGACAAAAGGTTTTATTTGTTCGTATTTAACATGCAAAACTGAGAAAATCATTTAAACTCTTCTGTATCAGTGACATCTAGTGGTAAGTTTGAGTATTGCACCCAGAGGGGAGACAGCGTGCATGACCAAATAAGACTTAAATGCTGCTGGAGTCACAGACATTAGTCAGAAAACAAGACTAAAGAGAAACAAAGGACAATATGGTCAATAACACCTGAATGTTTGGTCAGAATGCGCACACGGTATGTTTACATATTCTGTTTTATTTAAAAGTTTCATTTTGGTTGCAAATGTAATTTAGCTAACACTTGTGTTTGTATTGTGCATTTACATAGGAGAAGATTTCCTGTATGGAAAATAAATAATTAAAGGCTGGTTGAACATCAGCTGGAGCGTGGCCTTATTCTGAACAGACCAAAAGCCTTTGGGAGCAGATACCAACACTAGAGCTCAAAGCTGAAGTTAGACAAACCTCTGAAAAAAATACAATTAACAGAACTGTTGCTAAAATCTTTTACACCCTGGCTTAATACTTATTTGCTAACTGTAGCTAAAAGCTAAAATTTGCAATCTCAAAAATGATAGCTAAAGTGACCAAAGCCTGAGCTGAACATTCAAATTGGCAAACTGTAGTTAACATGAAATCATCAATATCTTAGCAAAAAGCAAATCAAACTAAAATTATAAACAAGAAAAATTGCATTTCCTGTGAAAATGTAGTGTGAACGCTGATTGATGAAGGATTTTGCCAAAAGCTGCTTACTTGAAATGCACCGGTAGCTAAAATTTGAAAAGATTAATCTGCAAAGAAGATCAAATAATAAAGAAACGCTGAAAAATGCATAAAAATGTTGGAATTTGATTAAAACATAAAACAAGCATAAAATCAGTATGACATCACAGTCCTTTGATGTGAAACCTTTATATTAATTAAAGCATAGTATGACATCACAGTATGACATCACAGTCCTTTGATGTGAAACCTATATATTAATTAAAGCATAGTATGACATCACAGTATGACATCACAGTCCTTTGATGTGAAACCTATATACATGTATTAATTAAAGCATAGTATGACATCACAGTATGACATCACAGCCCTTTGATGTGAACTCTATATAAAGATCCTGAGACTTGTGACAGATTCATTCAGTCCGAAACGTCACTACGTTAGGGTAGGAAACTTAATATTTGCAGAAGTTCTTTGAATAATTTGTTTGAAAAGTCGAAAATGGATCTTAAAGGAAACACTTCCCCAGCGGTTGAAGTGCCAAACTCTCGCTTCAGAAGGAAACAGGACCGGAAACGTCCTGAATTCAGCGCAGAGCAGAGAAGCCCTCAGCCTGCTGAAGTGGCCCGAGAGAGTGTCCAGACTGGGGACCAGTCTTTTAGACCTAAACATCATGGTAACAAGAACCGTAGGTCAGCTGCGAATGGTTGGACCAACCAAAGACGTCAACCACGAAGGGATTTTGGTGGTTATTACGATGACTACCAGCCTTATCGTGGATACCCTGGGAAATATGCCAACGCACAGGAAGAAGATCCTGTGGATATTCCCCACATTGACAAAGTTGCTGTGTTCCATGAAAACATGGATCTGAAAGACAAACTCTATGAGGCTCAGGACGAAATTGAAAAGTTAAGACACCAACGAGCTCCTGGCAAGAAATCGTTTGAAAACCAGCAACTTGCCTATGAACTCCACAAGGAACTTGAAGAAGTTCTCATGTTGAAACGGGGTGCGGACGATTACATTGTCCAGCTTGAAGCGCAAAATGCTGAGCTTCAAGAGAAGTTGGAGAAAGCTGAGAACGAGCTGACTGAATCTCGAGAGAGACAAGGTAACTCCGACTTGTGCTCAGAGGCTGCGAAGAAGCTAATTGTTAGCCTGAACCAGGATTTGGCTGCACATACAGCTAAAGAACGTGAGGCTAGCACTGAAGCTGAATCACAGCTGAAAAACGTTCAATTTCAGCTTAGTGAAGCGTTGGCCACTATTGAACAGCTAAAATCTGAGCTTCACAGAGTTCATGTTGAAAAGGAAGACTGTATGAAAGAGGTTTTTGACCTTAAAGACGTCGTACAGTCAAGCCTTCAGATAAAGTCAGAGCTGGAACAAGCTAAATGTGACCTTCAAGATCTGAAAGACAAAGAGTTTGACCAACGATTCAAACTGGATCAATCACAAATTATGATTGATCAATTAAAACAAGAGCTTGAAGCTGCAACCAAAGAACTGCAGCAGAGGGACAGCGTCCCATCAACACAGGACGCTCAGTCTCAGACAAGTCCAGAAGAAGACTCTGTCAGTGAGGTTCCAGAGGTTCCCCATGAGGACCAGCTGGAACTCAGCACTGACCAGGGTTTTCTGATCAGCGAGTCTTCTGAGGCTGTGGAAACAGATCCACAAAGCAAGTCTGATGTGGAGTCCATTGTTCTAAACGACCAACTTAGAAACATGGACGACCAACTTCTGCACCTTGAGGCAAAAATGAATGTGCTGAAGGAGAAAAAGCCGAAAAACAAGAAAAAGAACTGGTTCATTCGGCTGTTTACTTGTTCTTCGCACATGCCTCAAGACGACTGATTCAGGGAGAAAACACCATCGAAAACAGACCTTTTGAGTTCAGATTCTGGATCCAACAGCTGTTTTCTGACTTCTCCCCACCAGCAGTGGCGTTTCTCCGGGCACTCCGGTTCACCACTTTAAAAATGAACTATTAAAAATAAATAACTAAATGAATAAATAAATAAATAAATAAATAATAATAAAAATAAAAAAAAACACCTCCTCCGATCAATCGCCATCTTATCGTGGTGGGGGAGTTTGAGTACCCCACGTTCCTGTGGGCTACGTAGTCTAGGGTTTTTGGTTCCGTTAGGGTCCCCCAAGGCAAACACGAGTCCAGAGAAGGGGTCAGACTAAGAGCGATTGACAAAATGCAGAATTTGACTGAAAAGTTGACTTGCGTCCTTGAGCAAGACATCTTATCATTGCGTTGGTGGTGTAGTGGTTAGCACAGCTGCCTTCCAAGCAGTTGACCCGGGTTCGATTCCTGGCCGACGCAGTTCTGAATGAAAATAAAACCATTACAAACATTAAAATTATTGTAGCTGTCACAGGACAAAAGGTTTTATTTGTTCGTATTTAACATGCAAAACTGAGAAAATCATTTAAACTCTTCTGTATCAGTGACATCTAGTGGTAAGTTTGAGTATTGCACCCAGAGGGGAGACAGCGTGCATGACCAAATAAGACTTAAATGCTGCTGGAGTCACAGACATTAGTCAGAAAACAAGACTAAAGAGAAACAAAGGACAATATGGTCAATAACACCTGAATGTTTGGTCAGAATGCGCACACGGTATGTTTACATATTCTGTTTTATTTAAAAGTTTCATTTTGGTTGCAAATGTAATTTAGCTAACACTTGTGTTTGTATTGTGCATTTACATAGGAGAAGATTTCCTGTATGGAAAATAAATAATTAAAGGCTGGTTGAACATCAGCTGGAGCGTGGCCTTATTCTGAACAGACCAAAAGCCTTTGGGAGCAGATACCAACACTAGAGCTCAAAGCTGAAGTTAGACAAACCTCTGAAAAAAATACAATTAACAGAACTGTTGCTAAAATCTTTTACACCCTGGCTTAATACTTATTTGCTAACTGTAGCTAAAAGCTAAAATTTGCAATCTCAAAAATGATAGCTAAAGTGACCAAAGCCTGAGCTGAACATTCAAATTGGCAAACTGTAGTTAACATGAAATCATCAATATCTTAGCAAAAAGCAAATCAAACTAAAATTATAAACAAGAAAAATTGCATTTCCTGTGAAAATGTAGTGTGAACGCTGATTGATGAAGGATTTTGCCAAAAGCTGCTTACTTGAAATGCACCGGTAGCTAAAATTTGAAAAGATTAATCTGCAAAGAAGATCAAATAATAATGAAACGCTGAAAAATGCATAAAAATGTTGGAATTTGATTAAAACATAAAACAAGCATAAAATCAGTATGACATCACAGTCCTTTGATGTGAAACCTTTATATTAATTAAAGCATAGTATGACATCACAGTATGACATCACAGTCCTTTGATGTGAAACCTATATATTAATTAAAGCATAGTATGACATCACAGTATGACATCACAGTCCTTTGATGTGAAACCTATATACATGTATTAATTAAAGCATAGTATGACATCACAGTATGACATCACAGCCCTTTGATGTGAACTCTATATAAAGATCCTGAGACTTGTGACAGATTCATTCAGTCCGAAACGTCACTACGTTAGGGTAGGAAACTTAATATTTGCAGAAGTTCTTTGAATAATTTGTTTGAAAAGTCGAAAATGGATCTTAAAGGAAACACTTCCCCAGCGGTTGAAGTGCCAAACTCTCGCTTCAGAAGGAAACAGGACCGGAAACGTCCTGAATTCAGCGCAGAGCAGAGAAGCCCTCAGCCTGCTGAAGTGGCCCGAGAGAGTGTCCAGACTGGGGACCAGTCTTTTAGAACTAAACGTCATGGTAACAAGAACCGTAGGTCAGCTGCGAATGGTTGGACCAACCAAAGACGTCAACCACGAAGGGATTTTGGTGGTTATTACGATGACTACCAGCCTTATCGTGGATACCCTGGGAAATATGCCAACGCACAGGAAGAAGATCCTGTGGATATTCCCCACATTGACAAAGTTGCTGTGTTCCATGAAAACATGGATCTGAAAGACAAACTCTATGAGGCTCAGGACGAAATTGAAAAGTTAAGACACCAACGAGCTCCTGGCAAGAAATCGTTTGAAAACCAGCAACTTGCCTATGAACTCCACAAGGAACTTGAAGAAGTTCTCATGTTGAAACGGGGTGCGGACGATTACATTGTCCAGCTTGAAGCGCAAAATGCTGAGCTTCAAGAGAAGTTGGAGAAAGCTGAGAACGAGCTGACTGAATCTCGAGAGAGACAAGGTAACTCCGACTTGTGCTCAGAGGCTGCGAAGAAGCTAATTGTTAGCCTGAACCAGGATTTGGCTGCACATACAGCTAAAGAACGTGAGGCTAGCACTGAAGCTGACTCACAGCTGAAAAACGTTCAATTTCAGCTTAGTGAAGCGTTGGCCACTATTGAACAACTAAAATCTGAGCTTCACAGAGTTCATGTTGAAAAGGAAGACTGTATGAAAGAGGTTTTTGACCTTAAAGACGTCGTACAGTCAAGCCTTCAGATAAAGTCAGAGCTGGAACAAGCTAAATGTGACCTTCAAGATCTGAAAGACAAAGAGTTTGACCAACGATTCAAACTGGATCAATCACAAATTATGATTGATCAATTAAAACAAGAGCTTGAAGCTGCAACCAAAGAACTGCAGCAGAGAGACAGCGTCCCATCCACTCAGTACGCTCAGTCTCAGACAAGTCCAGAAGAAGACTCTGTCAGTGAGGTTCCAGAGGTTCCCCATGAGGACCAGCTGGAACTCAGCACTGACCAGGGTTTTCTGATCAGCGAGTCTTCTGAGGCTGTGGAAACAGATCCACAAAGCAAGTCTGATGTGGAGTCCATTGTTCTAAACGACCAACTTAGAAACATGGACGACCAACTTCTGCACCTTGAGGCAAAAATGAATGTGCTGAAGGAGAAAAAGCCGAAAAACAAGAAAAAGAACTGGTTCATTCGGCTGTTTACTTGTTCTTCGCACATGCCTCAAGACGACTGATTCAGGGAGAAAACACCATCGAAAACAGACCTTTTGAGTTCAGATTCTGGATCCAACAGCTGTTTTCTGACTTCTCCCCACCAGCAGTGGCGTTTCTCCGGGCACTCCGGTTCACCACTTTAAAAATGAACTATTAAAAATAAATAACTAAATGAATAAATAAATAAATAAATAAATAATAATAAAAATAAAAAAAAACACCTCCTCCGATCAATCGCCATCTTATCGTGGTGGGGGAGTTTGAGTACCCCACGTTCCTGTGGGCTACGTAGTCTAGGGTTTTTGGTTCCGTTAGGGTCCCCCAAGGCAAACACGAGTCCAGAGAAGGGGTCAGACTAAGAGCGATTGACAAAATGCAGAATTTGACTGAAAAGTTGACTTGCGTCCTTGAGCAAGACATCTTATCATTGCGTTGGTGGTGTAGTGGTTAGCACAGCTGCCTTCCAAGCAGTTGACCCGGGTTCGATTCCTGGCCGACGCAGTTCTGAATGAAAATAAAACCATTACAAACATTAAAATTATTGTAGCTGTCACAGGACAAAAGGTTTTATTTGTTCGTATTTAACATGCAAAACTGAGAAAATCATTTAAACTCTTCTGTATCAGTGACATCTAGTGGTAAGTTTGAGTATTGCACCCAGAGGGGAGACAGCGTGCATGACCAAATAAGACTTAAATGCTGCTGGAGTCACAGACATTAGTCAGAAAACAAGACTAAAGAGAAACAAAGGACAATATGGTCAATAACACCTGAATGTTTGGTCAGAATGCGCACACGGTATGTTTACATATTCTGTTTTATTTAAAAGTTTCATTTTGGTTGCAAATGTAATTTAGCTAACACTTGTGTTTGTATTGTGCATTTACATAGGAGAAGATTTCCTGTATGGAAAATAAATAATTAAAGGCTGGTTGAACATCAGCTGGAGCGTGGCCTTATTCTGAACAGACCAAAAGCCTTTGGGAGCAGATACCAACACTAGAGCTCAAAGCTGAAGTTAGACAAACCTCTGAAAAAAATACAATTAACAGAACTGTTGCTAAAATCTTTTACACCCTGGCTTAATACTTATTTGCTAACTGTAGCTAAAAGCTAAAATTTGCAATCTCAAAAATGATAGCTAAAGTGACCAAAGCCTGAGCTGAACATTCAAATTGGCAAACTGTAGTTAACATGAAATCATCAATATCTTAGCAAAAAGCAAATCAAACTAAAATTATAAACAAGAAAAATTGCATTTCCTGTGAAAATGTAGTGTGAACGCTGATTGATGAAGGATTTTGCCAAAAGCTGCTTACTTGAAATGCACCGGTAGCTAAAATTTGAAAAGATTAATCTGCAAAGAAGATCAAATAATAATGAAACGCTGAAAAATGCATAAAAATGTTGGAATTTGATTAAAACATAAAACAAGCATAAAATCAGTATGACATCACAGTCCTTTGATGTGAAACCTTTATATTAATTAAAGCATAGTATGACATCACAGTATGACATCACAGTCCTTTGATGTGAAACCTATATATTAATTAAAGCATAGTATGACATCACAGTATGACATCACAGTCCTTTGATGTGAAACCTATATACATGTATTAATTAAAGCATAGTATGACATCACAGTATGACATCACAGCCCTTTGATGTGAACTCTATATAAAGATCCTGAGACTTGTGACAGATTCATTCAGTCCGAAACGTCACTACGTTAGGGTAGGAAACTTAATATTTGCAGAAGCTCTTTGAATAATTTGTTTGAAAAGTCGAAAATGGATCTTAAAGGAAACACTTCCCCAGCGGTTGAAGTGCCAAACTCTCGCTGCAGAAGGAAACAGGACCGGAAACGTCCTGAATTCAGCGCAGAGCAGAGAAGCCCTCAGCCTGCTGAAGTGGCCCGAGAGAGTGTCCAGACTGGGGACCAGTCTTTTAGACCTAAACATCATGGTCACAAGAACCGTAGGTCAGCTGCGAATGGTTGGACCAACCAAAGACGTCAACCACGAAGGGATTTTGGTGGTTATTACGATGACTACCAGCCTTATCGTGGATACCCTGGGAAATATGCCAACGCACAGGAAGAAGATCCTGTGGATATTCCCCACATTGACAAAGTAGCTGTGTTCCATGAAAACATGGATCTGAAAGACAAACTCTATGAGGCTCAGGACGAAATTGAAAAGTTAAGACACCAACGAGCTCCTGGCAAGAAATCGTTTGAAAACCAGCAACTTGCCTATGAACTCCACAAGGAACTTGAAGAAGTTCTCATGTTGAAACGGGGTGCGGACGATTACATTGTCCAGCTTGAAGCGCAAAATGCTGAGCTTCAAGAGAAGTTGGAGAAAGCTGAGAACGAGCTGACTGAATCTCGAGAGAGACAAGGTAACTCCGACTTGTGCTCAGAGGCTGCGAAGAAGCTAATTGTTAGCCTGAACCAGGATTTGGCTGCACATACAGCTAAAGAACGTGAGGCTAGCACTGAAGCTGAATCACAGCTGAAAAACGTTCAATTTCAGCTTAGTGAAGCGTTGGCCACTATTGAACAGCTAAAATCTGAGCTTCACAGAGTTCATGTTGAAAAGGAAGACTGTATGAAAGAGGTTTTTGACCTTAAAGACGTCGTACAGTCAAGCCTTCAGATAAAGTCAGAGCTGGAACAAGCTAAATGTGACCTTCAAGATCTGAAAGACAAAGAGTTTGACCAACGATTCAAACTGGATCAATCACAAATTATGATTGATCAATTAAAACAAGAGCTTGAAGCTGCAACCAAAGAACTGCAGCAGAGAGACAGCGTCCCATCAACACAGGACGCTCAGTCTCAGACAAGTCCAGAAGAAGACTCTGTCAGTGAGGTTCCAGAGGTTCCCCATGAGGACCAGCTGGAACTCAGCACTGACCAGGGTTTTCTGATCAGCGAGTCTTCTGAGGCTGTGGAAACAGATCCACAAAGCAAGTCTGATGTGGAGTCCATTGTTCTAAACGACCAACTTAGAAACATGGACGACCAACTTCTGCACCTTGAGGCAAAAATGAATGTGCTGAAGGAGAAAAAGCCGAAAAACAAAAAAAAGAACTGGTTCATTCGGCTGTTTACGTGTTCTTCCCACATGCCTCAAGACGACTGATTCAGGGAGAAAACACCATCGAAAACAGACCTTTTGAGTTCAGATTCTGGATCCAACAGCTGTTTTCTGACTTCTCCCCACCAGCAGTGGCGTTTCTCCGGGCACTCCGGTTCACCACTTTAAAAATGAACTATTAAAAATAAATAACTAAATGAATAAATAAATAACTAAATGAATAAATAAATAAATAAATAAATAAATAAATAAATAAATACATAAATAAATAAATAAATTAATTAATTAATTAATTAATTAATTAATTAATTAATAAAAAAATAAAAAAAATAAAAAAATTAAAAAAACATCTCCTCCGATCAATCGCCACCTTATCGTGGTGGGGGAGTTTGAGTGCCCCATGTTCCTGTGGGCTACGTAGTCTTGGGTTTTTGGTTCCGTTAGGGTCCCCCAAGGCAAACACGAGTCCAGAGAAGGGGTCAGACTAAGAGCGATTGACAAAATGCAGAACCTGACTGAAAAGTATAGGTTCATCTCCCGCCATAACCACATGTTGCGTCCTTGAGCAAAACATCTTATCATTGCGTTGGTGGTGTAGTGGTTAGCACAGCTGCCTTCCAAGCAGTTGACCCGGGTTCGATTCCTGGCCGACGCAGTTCTGAATGAAAATAAAACCATTACAAACATTAAAATTATCGTAGCTGTCACAGGACAAAAGGTTTTATTTGTTCGTATTTAATATGCAAAACTGAGAAAATCATTTAAACTCTTTTGTATCACTGACATCTAGTGGTAAGTTTGAGTATTGCACCCAGAGGGGAGACAGCGTGCATGACCAAATAAGACTTAAATGCTGCTGGAGTCACAGACATTAGTCAGAAAACAAGACTAAAGAGAAACAAAGGACAATATGGTCAATAACACCTGAATGTTTGGTCAGAATGCGCACACGGTATGTTTACATATTCTGTTTTATTTAAAAGTTTCATTTTGGTTGTAAATGTAATTTAGCTAACACTTGTGTTTGTATTGTGCATTTACATAGGAGAAGATTTCCTGTATGGAAAATAAATAATTAAAGGCTGGTTGAACATCAGCTGGAGCGTGGCCTTATTCTGAACAGACCAAAAGCCTTTGGGAGCAGATACCAACACTAGAGCTCAAAGCTGAATTTAGACAAACCTCTGAAAAAAATACAATTAACAGAACTGTTGCTAAAATCTTTTACACCCTGGCTTAACACTTATTTGTTAACTGTAGCTAAAAGCTAAAATTTGCAATCTCAAAAATGATAGCTAAAGTGACCAAAGCCTGAGCTGAACATTCAAATTGGCAAACTGTAGTTAACATGAAATCATCAATATCTTAGCAAAAAGCAAATCAAACTAAAATTATAAACAAGAAAAATTGCATTTCCTGTGAAAATGTAGTGTGAACGCTGATTGATGAAGGATTTTGCCAAAAGCTGCTTACTTGAAATGCATCGGTAGCTAAAATTTGAAAAGACTAATCTGCAAAGATGATCAAATAATAAAGAAACGCTGAAAAATGCATAAAAATGTTGGAATTTGATTAAAACGTAAAACAAGCATAAAAGCAGTATGACATCACAGTCCTTTGATGTGAAACCTATATATTAATTAAAGCATAGTATGACATCACAGTATGACATCACAGTCCTTTGATGTGAAACCTATATATTAATTAAAGCATAGTATGACATCACAGTATGACATCACAGCCCTTTGATGTGAACTCTATATAAAGATCCTGAGACTTGTGACAGATTCATTCAGTCCGAAACGTCACTACGTTAGGGTAGGAAACTTAATATTTGCAGATGTTCTTTGAATAATTTGTTTGAAAAGTCGAAAATGGATCTTAAAGGAAACACTTCCCCAGTCGTTGAAGTGCCAAACTCTCGCTGCAGAAGGAAACAGGACCGGAAACGTCCTGAATTCAGCGCAGAGCAGAGAAGCCCTCAGCCTGCTGAAGTGGCCCGAGAGAGTGTCCAGACTGGGGACCAGTCTTTTAGACCTAAACATCATGGTCACAAGAACCGTAGGTCAGCTGCGAATGGTTGGACCAACCAAAGACGTCAACCACGAAGGGATTTTGGTGGTTATTACGATGACTACCAGCCTTATCGTGGATACCCTGGGAAATATGCCAACGCACAGGAAGAAGATCCTGTGGATATTCCCCACATTGACAAAGTTGCTGTGTTCCATGAAAACATGGATCTGAAAGACAAACTCTATGAGGCTCAGGACGAAATTGAAAAGTTAAGACACCAACGAGCTCCTGGCAAGAAATCGTTTGAAAACCAGCAACTTCAAAGTCAAAAAGTCAAAAGTCAAAGTCAACTTTATTGTCAGATCTGCAATATGTACAGTGCAGGACATACACAGGACCGAAATTGCGTTTCTCTCAGTCCCTCGGTGCAACAGTAAACATCTAAACATTGAAACACTGAAACATATAATAATAGACATAAGCATAAAAATAGTAAAACTAACACTGTCCTGAGTTTTTTTTTTTTTTTTGCATAGTGGTATAAAAAAAGAGTATAAAAAGTATAACTAAAATAAACTAAAGGTTTCTAGCATTGACATTTGCAAAGTGGCAAAGCAGCGTATGAGTCAATGTACACAGTATATGTATGAGGTAGTAGTTGATGTTGTTGTAGAGGCAAAAAGTGGCATATGCAGTAAGGCACATTGGGCATCCCTAAATAAGACCGTTCAGAGCACACTGTATATGTACCAGCAGTGGTGTAGATATTAGAGTAGTGTAAATAAATGTAAACAGTAGTAATTACATGTAAGCAGTAGTAATAAAAGTAAACAGTATTAATAAATGTAAACAGAGAATGTAAACAGTATTATGATTATAGGCAGTGATGTAATACAGACATTAGTGCAAGTATGAGAAGTAGTGCAAACTGTATGAGCACATGACCGAGAGTTTAGTGAAAACCCGTTTGGTGACACAGAGTCTAGTGTTAAAAACTTTGTGTTGAGTGATAGTATGTGAGAAAGTTTTAGTGTTAAGGCAGTTCAAATGGGAGGGGAGGCAGAGCAGGCAGAGTGTTTAGCATTCTGACTGCCTGATGAACAGAGCTGTCTCTCAGTCTGCTGGTTCGAGCCTGGAGACTCCTCAGTCTCCTTCCTGATGGCAGCAGTCTGAAGCAGCTGTGTAGTGGGTGTGTGGGATCACCTGCCATGCGGTGGGCTTTCCGAGTGAGGCGTTTGCTGTGTAAGTCCTGCAGTGAGGGCAAGGAGGTGCCCACGATCTTCTCAGCTGCTCTCACAATGCGCTGGAGGCTCTTGCGGCAGGATGCAGTACATGCACCAAACCACACAGTGATGCAGCTGGTCAGGACACTTTCTATGGCACCTCTGTAGAAGGTGCTCATGATGGGGGTTGAAGCTCCAGCCCTTTTCAGCTTGCGGAGAAAGTAGAGACGCTGGTGAGCCTTCTTTGCCAGTGCTGCAGTGTTCCTGCTCCAGGACAGGTCCTTTGAGACGTGCACTCCCAGGAACTTGGTGCTGTCTACTCTCTCCACTGCGGTGCTGTTGATGGTCAGAGGGGGATGTTGGGCATCCCTCTTCCTGAAGTCCACAACAATCTCCTTTGTCTTCTCCACGTTGAGAGTGAGATTGTTGTGTCCGCACCACAAGGCCAGGCGGCTCACCTCGTTCCTGTAGTCCGTCTCATCGTTGTTGCTGATGAGACCTACCACTGTTGTGTCATCCGCAAACTTGATGAAGTGGTTGGAGCTGTACGATGGTGTGCAGTCATGTGTTAGCAGGGTGAATAGAAGGGGGCTCAGCACACATCCTTGTGGGGCCCCTGTGTATACATACATAACTTGCCTATGAACTCCACAAGGAACTTGAAGAAGTTCTCATGTTGAAACGGGGTGCGGACGATTACATTGTCCAGCTTGAAGCGCAAAATGCTGAGCTTCAAGAGAAGTTGGAGAAAGCTGAGAACGAGCTGACTGAATCTCGAGAGAGACAAGGTAACTCCGACTTGTGCTCAGAGGCTGCGAAGAAGCTAATTGTTAGCCTGAACCAGGATTTGGCTGCACATACAGCTAAAGAACGTGAGGCTAGCACTGAAGCTGAATCACAGCTGAAAAACGTTCAATTTCAGCTTAGTGAAGCGTTGGCCACTATTGAACAGCTAAAATCTGAGCTTCACAGAGTTTGTATTGAAAAGGAAGACTGTATGAAAGAGGTTTTTGACCTTAAAGACGTACAGTCAAGCCTTCAGATAAAGTCAGAGCTGGAACAAGCTAAATGTGACCTTCAAGATCTGAAAGACAAAGAGTTTGACCAACGATTCAAACTGGATCAATCACAAATTATGATTGATCAATTAAAACAAGAGCTTGAAGCTGCAACCAAAGAACTGCAGCAGAGAGACAGCGTCCCATCAACACAGGACGCTCAGTCTCAGACAAGTCCAGAAGAAGACTCTGTCAGTGAGGTTCCAGAGGTTCCCCATGAGGACCAGCTGGAACTCAGCACTGACCAGGGTTTTCTGATCAGCGAGTCTTCTGAGGCTGTGGAAACAGATCCACAAAGCAAGTCTGATGTGGAGTCCATTGTTCTAAACGACCAACTTAGAAACATGGACGACCAACTTCTGCACCTTGAGGCAAAAATGAATGTGCTGAAGGAGAAAAAGCCGAAAAACAAGAAAAAGAACTGGTTCATTCGGCTGTTTACTTGTTCTTCGCACATGCCTCAAGACGACTGATTCAGGGAGAAAACACCATCGAAAACAGACCTTTTGAGTTCAGATTCTGGATCCAACAGCTGTTTTCTGACTTCTCCCCACCAGCAGTGGCGTTTCTCCGGGCACTCCGGTTCACCACTTTAAAAATGAACTATTAAAAATAAATAACTAAATGAATAAATAAATAAATAAATAAATAAATAATAATAAAAATAAAAAAAAACACCTCCTCCGATCAATCGCCATCTTATCGTGGTGGGGGAGTTTGAGTACCCCACGTTCCTGTGGGCTACGTAGTCTAGGGTTTTTGGTTCCGTTAGGGTCCCCCAAGGCAAACACGAGTCCAGAGAAGGGGTCAGACTAAGAGCGATTGACAAAATGCAGAATTTGACTGAAAAGTTGACTTGCGTCCTTGAGCAAGACATCTTATCATTGCGTTGGTGGTGTAGTGGTTAGCACAGCTGCCTTCCAAGCAGTTGACCCGGGTTCGATTCCTGGCCGACGCAGTTCTGAATGAAAATAAAACCATTACAAACATTAAAATTATTGTAGCTGTCACAGGACAAAAGGTTTTATTTGTTCGTATTTAACATGCAAAACTGAGAAAATCATTTAAACTCTTCTGTATCAGTGACATCTAGTGGTAAGTTTGAGTATTGCACCCAGAGGGGAGACAGCGTGCATGACCAAATAAGACTTAAATGCTGCTGGAGTCACAGACATTAGTCAGAAAACAAGACTAAAGAGAAACAAAGGACAATATGGTCAATAACACCTGAATGTTTGGTCAGAATGCGCACACGGTATGTTTACATATTCTGTTTTATTTAAAAGTTTCATTTTGGTTGCAAATGTAATTTAGCTAACACTTGTGTTTGTATTGTGCATTTACATAGGAGAAGATTTCCTGTATGGAAAATAAATAATTAAAGGCTGGTTGAACATCAGCTGGAGCGTGGCCTTATTCTGAACAGACCAAAAGCCTTTGGGAGCAGATACCAACACTAGAGCTCAAAGCTGAAGTTAGACAAACCTCTGAAAAAAATACAATTAACAGAACTGTTGCTAAAATCTTTTACACCCTGGCTTAATACTTATTTGCTAACTGTAGCTAAAAGCTAAAATTTGCAATCTCAAAAATGATAGCTAAAGTGACCAAAGCCTGAGCTGAACATTCAAATTGGCAAACTGTAGTTAACATGAAATCATCAATATCTTAGCAAAAAGCAAATCAAACTAAAATTATAAACAAGAAAAATTGCATTTCCTGTGAAAATGTAGTGTGAACGCTGATTGATGAAGGATTTTGCCAAAAGCTGCTTACTTGAAATGCACCGGTAGCTAAAATTTGAAAAGATTAATCTGCAAAGAAGATCAAATAATAATGAAACGCTGAAAAATGCATAAAAATGTTGGAATTTGATTAAAACATAAAACAAGCATAAAATCAGTATGACATCACAGTCCTTTGATGTGAAACCTATATATTAATTAAAGCATAGTATGACATCACAGTATGACATCACAGTCCTTTGATGTGAAACCTATATATTAATTAAAGCATAGTATGACATCACAGTATGACATCACAGCCCTTTGATGTGAACTCTATATAAAGATCCTGAGACTTGTGACAGATTCATTCAGTCCGAAACGTCACTACGTTAGGGTAGGAAACTTAATATTTGCAGAAGCTCTTTGAATAATTTGTTTGAAAAGTCGAAAATGGATCTTAAAGGAAACACTTCCCCAGCGGTTGAAGTGCCAAACTCTCGCTGCAGAAGGAAACAGGACCGGAAACGTCCTGAATTCAGCGCAGAGCAGAGAAGCCCTCAGCCTGCTGAAGTGGCCCGAGAGAGTGTCCAGACTGGGGACCAGTCTTTTAGACCTAAACATCATGGTCACAAGAACCGTAGGTCAGCTGCGAATGGTTGGACCAACCAAAGACGTCAACCACGAAGGGATTTTGGTGGTTATTACGATGACTACCAGCCTTATCGTGGATACCCTGGGAAATATGCCAACGCACAGGAAGAAGATCCTGTGGATATTCCCCACATTGACAAAGTTGCTGTGTTCCATGAAAACATGGATCTGAAAGACAAACTATATGAGGCTCAGGACGAAATTGAAAAGTTAAGACACCAACGAGCTCCTGGCAAGAAATCGTTTGAAAACCAGCAACTTGCCTATGAACTCCACAAGGAACTTGAAGAAGTTCTCATGTTGAAACGGGGTGCGGACGATTACATTGTCCAGCTTGAAGCGCAAAATGCTGAGCTTCAAGAGAAGTTGGAGAAAGCTGAGAACGAGCTGACTGAATCTCGAGAGAGACAAGGTAACTCCGACTTGTGCTCAGAGGCTGCGAAGAAGCTAATTGTTAGCCTGAACCAGGATTTGGCTGCACATACAGCTAAAGAACGTGAGGCTAGCACTGAAGCTGAATCACAGCTGAAAAACGTTCAATTTCAGCTTAGTGAAGCGTTGGCCACTATTGAACAACTAAAATCTGAGCTTCACAGAGTTTGTATTGAAAAGGAAGACTGTATGAAAGAGGTTTTTGACCTTAAAGACATCGTACAGTCAAGCCTTCAGATAAAGTCAGAGCTGGAACAAGCTAAATGTGACCTTCAAGATCTGAAAGACAAAGAGTTTGACCAACGATTCAAACTGGATCAATCACAAATTATGATTGATCAATTAAAACAAGAGCTTGAAGCTGCAACCAAAGAACTGCAGCAGAGGGACAGCGTCCCATCCACTCAGTACGCTCAGTCTCAGACAAGTCCAGAAGAAGACTCTGTCAGTGAGGTTCCAGAGGTTCCCCATGAGGACCAGCTGGAACTCAGCACTGACCAGGGTTTTCTGATCAGCGAGTCTTCTGAGGCTGTGGAAACAGATCCACAAAGCAAGTCTGATGTGGAGTCCATTGTTCTAAACGACCAACTTAGAAACATGGACGACCAACTTCTGCACCTTGAGGCAAAAATGAATGTGCTGAAGGAGAAAAAGCCGAAAAACAAAAAAAAGAACTGGTTCATTCGGCTGTTTACGTGTTCTTCCCACATGCCTCAAGACGACTGATTCAGGGAGAAAACACCATCGAAAACAGACCTTTTGAGTTCAGATTCTGGATCCAACAGCTGTTTTCTGACTTCTCCCCACCAGCAGTGGCGTTTCTCCGGGCACTCCGGTTCACCACTTTAAAAATGAACTATTAAAAATAAATAACTAAATGAATAAATAAATAAATAAATAAATAAATAAATAAATAAATAAATAAATAAATAAATAAATAAATAATAATAAAAATAAAAAAACACCTCCTCCGATCAATCGCCACCTTATCGTGGTGGGGGAGTTTGAGTGCCCCATGTTCCTGTGGGCTACGTAGTCTTGGGTTTTTGGTTCCGTTAGGGTCCCCCAAGGCAAACACGAGTCCAGAGAAGGGGTCAGACTAAGAGCGATTGACAAAATGCAGAACCTGACTGAAAAAGTGTAGTTTCATCTCCCGCCATAACCACATGTTGCGTCCTTGAGCAAGACATCTTATCATTGCGTTGGTGGTGTAGTGGTTAGCACAGCTGCCTTCCAAGCAGTTGACCCGGGTTCGATTCCTGGCCGACGCAGTTCTGAATGAAAATAAAACCATTACAAACATTAAAATTATTGTAGCTGTCACAGGACAAAAGGTTTTATTTGTTCGTATTTAACATGCAAAACTGAGAAAATCATTTAAACTCTTCTGTATCAGTGACATCTAGTGGTAAGTTTGAGTATTGCACCCAGAGGGGAGACAGCGTGCATGACCAAATAAGACTTAAATGCTGCTGGAGTCACAGACATTAGTCAGAAAACAAGACTAAAGAGAAACAAAGGACAATATGGTCAATAACACCTGAATGTTTGGTCAGAATGCGCACACGGTATGTTTACATATTCTGTTTTATTTAAAAGTTTCATTTTGGTTGCAAATGTAATTTAGCTAACACTTGTGTTTGTATTGTGCATTTACATAGGAGAAGATTTCCTGTATGGAAAATAAATAATTAAAGGCTGGTGAAATAGAACTCCCAACTCCCTGCTCAGACATCTGCTCCCAGTTATTTTCCCAGAGCTCCTTCAATTTTTTCTGTACCCCCGTCCCTCCCAAACCCCTCACTTTTCCCTCCACCATTCCAGAACGCCTTTCATTACGTCAATAATCCTTACAATCTCGCCACAGCTATTCCTCCTGCTCAGTCTTCCTCTTCAAGTCTACGTCCCTCTCCCGTTTCACCACATCTGCGCCAGAAAATTTTAAATGGTAACTATGTAGATCTAGTACTCCTGCTCTAGCCATCCCTATGCAGCTTTAATCAACCTAGAGAGATAAACACCACTCAGGGGCCTATGCAATTAAGCCATCCTTTAAGTGCTCACTCTAAAGAGCTCACACCCATCAAATTTGCCCTAGCATTGTCATTATTCAGGGATACAATTTGCTCAATATTTTCAGATTGCAGGTTCCGAATTAGACGACTATCTCT
>JBBPBX010014355.1:19571-51027 GCA_038048925.1 Garcialebias charrua
TAGGGTTCATTTTAAAATTTTGGTTTTAACTTTTAAAGCACTCCATGGTGAGACTCCCAAATATGTTTTCAACCTTTTGAAGCCACTCTGTCAGTCTAGAACTCTGAGGTCTTCTAATCAGCTACTGCTGTCGGTCCCTAGAACCCATTTTAAAACCCGTGGTGATAGAGCATTTCAGGTGGTGGCACCGAGGCTCTGGAACGCTCTCCCTCTAACAATGCGCGGCTCCGAGTCGACTGATGCATTTAAAAGAAGTCTTAAGACTTATCTTTTCAAACAGGCTTATGGTTAATTGTACTTATCGATTTTAGAGTTTATCATGTGTAACCTTTTTGTATAGCATGTTTTAAGAGTGTATAATTTTAGTATGATTTTATTATGTGTATTTCTTTTGTAAAGCACTTTGTGATTTTATATCTGTGAAAGGTGCTATATAAATAAAGTTTACTTACTTACTTACTTACCTGGGTATCACTTTGGACTCCTCATCCCTCCAAGCATCTTTGCCGCTCAAAAATCAATCGCATCACCTTACTCTTGTCAAACTTTCTACTGACTGACAGATGCTCTAAGCGACAGTTGCTCACTCTTCTTGGACTTCTCAACTATGCCATCCGAATCATTCCCCAAGGCAAATCGTTCATATCTAACCTCCTGACAAAAGCAGCCAGCGTCACTTCCCTTCGCAGTTCTATCTTTCTTGACCAGCCCTAAATTCAGACTCTTGGCTCCAGACTCAGAACTTCACCCTACTCCGGTTCCTCTGTATTCTTCAACAATTTTCAACTGACTCCCCAGCTACTTTACCTCCTCAACTCTTCTCACGAATCTATTCTCAATAGCTCCCCGTGCAAGGGTCTTCGCATCTCAAGCCCTTCCGCACTCTCCTCAGGCGACCTCCGTTCGCCCCATTCATCCCTCCATCCTAATCCCTTCATCCACTCGTCCCTTCACCCCTATTTCCTTCCTTCGTCCCCCTCGTTCCTTCTTCCCTCATCCCTTCATCCCCTGATCCCCCATCCCTACGTCCCCTCTTTCCTTCATCCCCACATCCCTTCATCCCCTCCTCCCTTCACCCATACTTCCCTCCTTCATCCCCTCCTTCCTTCACCCATGCTTCCCTTCTTCATCCCCTCATCCCTTCATCCCTGCGACCCTTCATCCTTTCATCCCTCATCTCTTATCCTTTCAGCTTAGCTCCCCGTCCGTTTCTTTGTCAAGGTAGAACCTTTCTCAAGCTTTCCACGCAGCTTGTCCTCCTCAATTTTTCGTCTCATGACGTCACAACCGTCCGTCTGTTCATTACGTACTCTCACTCCACCCTCAAGATCTGTCTTTCTACCATCAGACTTGCCTGTCCGGCATGACTTTTTCTTCAGGATAGCGACAGGTTCAAGCTGCCCGTCTGTTCCTCACTGCCACGTTCCCGCGATCATTAGAGGTTGCAGATGAGGAGCATCCCCTGGCGTTGCTCTGCGACTCTCTCCCAGTGGGTTCTACTCAGCTGATGCATCCTTCCTTTGCGCTCATAATAATAATAATAATAATAATAATAATAATAATAATAATAATAATAATAATAATAATAATAATAATAATAAATTCAATTTATAACGCACTTTTCATTAATGAAAATCTCAAAGTGCTAAGGTCATTCATCCACTTCCATAGACTGGACTTTATTGGTCTATGTTTCTGTTGGCTTTTTTGGGGGGCTTTCTTCGTTGCTTCGAATTCGCCCCATTGTCGTCCAAGCACAATCCCTCTATCCATCTGCGCATTTATGACATCTCATTCCTCAGCCACGACACCCTGATTTTAACTGACCAGTTTGCCATATCCTATCCGATTTACATCCTCCTTCTCAACTCTTTCTTTAGCCCTTACAAGCCCATCTTTAATTACTTTCAGTTACGATTTTTCTGCAAATGCCTCACTGCATGACACTCTCTTCGTCACAGAATACGGAAGTCAAAACACTTGTTTCTGGTTCACCGGTCATCTCCGTCAAGTCCTGTTCAAGTCAGGCATCTCTCCCTATTATTATTCCGCTCATTCCTTCTGTATGGGAGTGGCCTTTTCAGCATCAAGTCGGGGTACATCAGGTCAGATTATTCGAGTCTTAGGTCTTCTGTCATCCCAAGCATACCTGTCATACAATCGCAACAACCTTAGTGACTCATTTCAAGCTCACACCCTCTCAGTTCTATTTAATTCGAATACTTTTGGGGTTCAGCTTCGGGCTCGGGAAAAGAAAACGAGAATCGTTTCTCGAAGACCAAACCCCACGCAAGAGTCTTCACACCCTAAGCCCTTCAGCACTCTCCTCAGACGACCTCCTTTCGCCCCACTCATCCCTTCATCCCCTCATCCCTACTTCCCTCATCCTTTTATCTCCTCATCCCTACTTCCCTCATCCCTTCATCCGCTCATCCCTACTTCTCTCATCGCTTCATCCCTTCACTCTACTCCCCTCCTCTCCTTCATCCCTTCATCTCTCCATCCCTATGTCCCCTCCTTTCTTCATCCCTACATCCCTTTCTTCCTTCATCACTTCAACCCCTCATCCCTTATCCCTTATCCTTTCATCATTAAACTTTAAATCTTATGTTTGTGGCATGGTCCTTGCTAATGAAATGGAGTTAATATGCTAACTTAGGTTCGTGAGCAGGGCCACACCCAAACTATGCTTCCAATTATTCCACGCAACCTACTTATACCTCGCTCACCCATTCATCTCATCTCAGTTCGTTATGTTTTCGTCACCCCAATCCTCCCCCCCTCTCCCTCTTTCATTCTTCGTTCATAACCACGCTTTGCTTTCTCTTGCTCAGGTCCGTCCGAGGGGGTTCAGCTTCGGGCTCGGGAAAAGAAAACAAGAGAATAGTTTCCTGAAGACCAAACCCCAAGCAAGAGTCTTCACATCCTAAAGGCCCCAGTATAGCTCTGCATTCGGCCAAACGCCGCTCGACGACGTTCGAACGCAGAGGAACAAGCGTTCGAACGCGGGCACGAACGCGCCAAGCTCAAATTTTACGACCACGAACGCAAGCGCATTGTCGCACAATAAACTGCCCGGTGCCGGACTGTTTTGTATGTGACACAAATGTATTAAATTCCCCTTCTTCATCCCTGATCTGGCCTTTTCTTTTGTTTGTTTTTTGCCAAAAGTCAAGTGATCGCTTCCTCCTCCATTGACCCAATGACTGAAATGATGAGAAATGAATGAATTTGTCACGAGCAAATTAAACTCAGGTCCAACGTGGTTGTGCGAGGTTCTGCAGATTTCCTGGTGTGCTGGACCAGCGCTCCCTGTTTTTATTTTATTTTTTAGAACTTTTTATTAACATGTAAGCACAGAACACCGCTGGCAGCTTGTGCCTTTTTTCCCCCACCCGGCCTGTCAATCAATTCAGTAGGCGTGTCAGAAAATGACCAATCAGCGACCTCAGTTTGTCCCGTAGGTAAACGCTCTGCCCTGCTGCTGCTCAAATGACGTCAAGAATTTGGAGCAAAAACGCGAGCATTAACGCGAGAACGAACGCAGAGCTATACTGTGAACTGCCTGCGCACAGAACGTGCGCGTAGAGCGGCATTCGGCCAAACGCAGAGCTATACTGGGGCCTTCAGCACTCTCCTCAGAGGACCTCCTTTCGCCTCACTCATCCCTTCATCCTTTTATCTCCTCATCCCTTCATCTGCTCATCCCTACTTCTCTCATCCCTTCATCCTACTCCCCTCCCCTCCTACATCCCTTCATCTCTCCATCCCTGCGTCCCCTCCTTTCTTCATCCCTACATCCCTTTCTTCCTTCATCCCCTCATCCCTTCATCCCTTATCCTTTCATCATTAAACTTTAAATCTTATGTTTGTGGCGTGGTCCTTGCTAATGAAAAGCAGAATGGGAGGAAGATCTTTCAGTTATCAGGCTCCTCTTGTGGAAACAACTTCCAGTTTTTGTCCACGAGGCTGACACATTGTCCAGTTTGAAGACTGGGATTAAGACTTTCCTTTTTGATAAATCCTATAGTTAAGGTTGGCTTGTTATGCTGCTATAGGCTTAGACTACTGGAGGACAAATTTACCTAATTTCCTTAAATGATTCGTTTAAATTGTCAAGTTTTCATTTGACACTACATGTATTTCTATCTTAACACGTGATTCTTGACCTGCCATTGTGTATCTGTTCCTCCTTCCTGTTCCTCTCAAACCCAGCCGGTCGAAGCAGATGACCGCTTGTCCTGATCCTGGTTCTGTTAGCAGAACCAAGTTCAGGACAAGCGGTCATCTACAGCTAAAGGTTTCTTCCTCAGGATGGAGTTTTTCTTTCCACTGTCGCCTTCATACTTGTTCAAGATGAGAGTTTCTGTGATGGAGTTAAACTCAAAGCAGTCTGCTCCTCAGATAAATAATGTTAAATTATTATTGTTTATATATGAATGTTTCTGTTCAGTGCCCTGAGATGACTTCTGTTGTGACTTCACTTGGTGCTATATAAATAAACTGAATTGAATTGAATTGAAGACCAAAGCGCACTGTAATATATAAATATGAAACAAACCCTGTTTTGTCAGTTTAAAACTTAATTTATGAGATTTTCACACCCAGAAGTCTCAGATGTTTAACCTGGGCTGACTTACTTCTGCTGGAAGTCTTTGATGAGTTTCTTGGCCTTGTTGTACTTCTTCTCCAGAGTCTGGTACTGGGCCTGGGCCTCCTTCAGGTGTTCGTTTACGGTGTGGCAGAGGGTCTGCGCTTCGATCCAGTAGCTCTCCAGCTTCAGCATTCTCTCCTTGTTCTCCTCGATGCTGGCCTTCAGCTGGCTCTTCTCCTTCTCCCAGCGCTGCTTCTCCTTCTCCACTGAAGCCAACTGCAGGTAAGTCGAAACACCTTTATGAACAACACGCAAACGTTACACTGCTTCAATACTCGCTAAGAATAAACGAGGAGGTTCCTGTTTGTAGCAATAACTTTCATAATTCATTAGATTGCGCAGTTTACATAAAAGATTAAGTGGTTACATTTCAGGATTTTACAACAAAATCTAATAATAAATTCTTCAGCGACAGCTGCTAATAAAATGTAAGTGCTTTGCAAATTGTCTTTTTAGGGTAAAATCAGAAGTGGGAGCACAAACTGCTTCAGTTTAATTCCATGGCAACTGAAAACCATCATTACCCTTTAATGGGCTTTTTAAGCACTACTTGATTCAATTATTTGACTCCCACCTCATTAATTTAAAACATAATGAAATTAGATTTTTTTTAAATGGTTATAGGTTATAGAAGGAAAATTGCATCCTAATACTATGAGGTGACCAACAAGTCAAAATAAAAATTTAGACAAAATAAAGCTGACCTAAACAAATACATTTAACCTAACTATGTACTTCCATCAAGCTGCTCATGTCCCTCTTACATCCCCAGACTGTCTGAACTTTGACAAACTTCTGCACTTTGTCTCCACATTCTGCCCCTTACCTTGTTTTTCAGCTTCTGGATCTCGGCCTCGGTCACTGTGTGTTTTATCTGGAGCTGTTGAGAAATTGAGACGAGCAAAAGTGAAAACAGGAGCGAGGAAAAAGGGCGGTCAGATGATCGAATGCACGACTGCGCAGGCTCTCCGCTGTCAATGCAGCGTGAGGGATGGAGGCAGCCGACCCTGTCTGCCCTTTCACCACATCCCAGCTCTTGCTCTGACATCCACTCCCAGAGGGGAGAGACAGAGAGCCTCGTGATGCCGCTTCCAAAAGTCAATCCAAAGTTAGCATAAAGTCTAAAGCTTTGTATATTTTTAAACAAAAGAAAATCTAATAATGCTTTTGTTTTGATCTAATGTGATTAAAACTGGCCAAATAAAATCAGATCAGATAGAAAGTTGCAGATTTTGAGTTTTAATGAGACACTAAGAGGAAGACTGGACGTTATATAATGACAGAGCAGAAGAAAAAAAATCAGACCGTTCAAAATATAGAAAAACAATATGAAATTTAAAAAAAAGGGATTGAAGTAAACAAAAGCCTACACTGGTCTCATTGGAAATCTAAAACAATTTTAAATCAATATGTTTAATACTACACATTTTCAGTGCAAATTCACACACACAAAAAAAAGAAGTAAACAATAGAATAAATGTGTGAGCACAGAAACAGGTGTGGTGGTTGTTTTTTCACTTGATTTTCACTGCAGGAAATGTTTTGTTAAATACTAAAGTCCATGCTCAGTAATCCAGGTAAAAATCCAACAATGTTCAGTCAGGTCATCTGGATGGTTTTAGTGTTTTGAACCACTTCTGCATGACTGTCTCAGAGGAGTTGACCGGGGAGAGGGTGGGGCACGGAGGCCATCTTAGCACCAGCAAACTGTTTTTTGTTTTTTTTTGCTAGTGGGCATCTGTTTTGTGATGGCTGTGGTGGCTCCTCAGATAGAAGAAGTATTTTGGATGAAGGACTAAATGTCAGCAAAAAAAAAAAAAACGTCCAGATGACCTGACTGGACATTGTTGTTTTGTTAAATGTTATATAGCTATTGCGGCGGTAAAAGGAGCCTCGGAGTAACAGCAGAGGAGTGATCAATCAACATTACCAGCCGCTCAGCAGCTTAAAAAGAACAACCGAGCTACCAGACAGTAAATTGATGTTCCATTTTATTGCTGCAGTTTTTGAGTTCAGCTCATACTTTAGAGACACCACAGCAAAGGTTTCACAACACTGGCTTCTTCTATTGGAAAATAAATTGGTACAAAGCAAATATTATGATACACTGATGAAAATGCTGATGTGAATTCAGACAACCTGTGGTTTGGTGAAGTAAACGTTCATGCCTTCTGTGTTTGATCGCTCAGATTAAGGATCAGAGATGGTAAACGGTTCTTGGATCTTGACAAAATAACAATGCTGCTAAGTAAAGTGGAAATGTCATTGCTTTGGCATTTGTTGTTAAATGTATTCACATTTTCCCCATGGCTAAGCTATTTTACTGAGTGTGTAACATTGTGCAGTTTACACTTGAAAGCATTGAAAATGGGTTTCATTGAAAACTGGCTGTGTAATGTCTCCTCGGGAAGATGAGCACAAAAAAGCATTTTGCATTTACCTCTCTGAACTTCTGGTAGAGTTTAGTGGCGTCCAACTCTGATGGAGACAAGATGTCTTCGGTCTCTGGGAGGTCAAACACCTCGATGCTCTTCTCGCCACCGGCCGCCGTTCCAGTCTCTTCGTCATCTGTGGCGTACTCTCCTGTCTGCTTCAAGACAAAATGTAAAAAGGCATGTGTGTAGTCTGCAGACAGTGCAATGCAAATGGACTGCACTTATATAGCAGATACATCTATCTGATCAAGACACTCAACGTGCTTTTACATCACAATATGTGCCTCATTTACCCATTCATACAGCACTCTACTAGATCTATAAAAATAATAATCAGTGCTTTATTGCATTCATACACCGATAGGACACACAACAGAGGCATTTAGGGGTTCAGTGTCTTGCCCAAGGACACTTTGGCATGTGACTGCTGGTGGAATCAAACCCCCAACGTTCGTATTGGAGGACAACTGCTCTAACCACTCAGCCACAGCCGCCCCATGTAAATGTAGGAGGGATGTTTATATTCTCCTCATTACTGCAACCAAAGTGGGGAGTGAACATTATTTATCAGTATTTTTGTGGCTGTGCTTTGACCGTCCCGCTCATGTCAAAGCAGCACACAAGTTTTATGAAAAACCACAGAGGACCCGGGTAGATTCTGAACAAATTGTGGAGAGTCTGGACAATGAAAAATCTGCATTAGTTTCATTGTATTACAACATACTGCACAGTTTCATTCGATTTCCTAAGCTTGGTATTTAAAACTTTGACAACTATCAATTTCCTATAGAAGTTTTCCTATGATGCTTTGCTCAAACTAGCCATTCATTATCTTATCTCCAATTCAATTCAATTCAGTTTATTTACTTATATAGCAACAAATCACAAGAAAGTTGTCTCAGGGCACTGTAAAAAACATTTACATACATAAAAAAGACAATTATTAAAGTTCTCTATCTAAGGAGGCAACAGACAAGTTGAATCTTCACTTCATCACAGTCTCCCATCATGAGCAAGCACAAAGAGGACAGTGGAAAGGAAAAACTCCCTTTAACAGGAAGAAACCTCCAGCAGAACCAGGCTTAGGACGAGCGGCCATCTGCTTTGACCGGCTGGTTTAAGAGAACAGGAAGGAGAGACAAACACAGAATGACAGGTCCAGATGTAGGTGCAGGTGTACCACCTATTGGAAGAAAGACAAAAACACGGGTCAAGGATAGGAAAAAGCATCCTGTGGTAGTAAATGACAGTCATATTAGCGCAGAATTTTATTTTCAAATTCTGTCATGCAAGGCAGCAGGCAAAATGCATTCCCTCAGTTCCACTTTATTGTTTATATGCTCAAACACGAACACATTAGCAATAAAAGTAGCATTCCTTTAGGAAATGCATATTGCCCATTGCCTTGCATGCTAAAGTTTTCAGCAAAAATGTTGCCTCATTTGTAAACATTACACCTTGAATCAGCACATGAGCATCAAGCCAATTATTCTCACTCATTAAAAGAAAACACTCGTCTGTAGCCCTGTACCACACACCTGACCCTGGTGAAAAAAACTGTTTTGCTGAAACGACTCTTTAGATTAAGAATGTAGTTCTCCGGCCTTCAGAAACAAATTCTTATCTATCCTGCTGTAAAGGAAAAGGAACCAGCACAGAAAATGTGCCTCCAGTACCATCCTGCAAGCGTGTGAAGATGACTCATCACATCTTTCATCTCATCACGCCTTTCCTCACTCGCTCTCGTGCAAGACGGATACCTTTTCTTCCCACTCCTGTCCTCCTCCTGCCTTTTTGCTCTCTGTCCTCTGAATCAGAGCTCCTGTTACATTTCTTTCGAAATGTAAACTACTGTCATGGATCTGGTTAGCTGGACTTTCAATGCAAACGATAAAATTTTTTCAAAAAAGCGACAGCGTCCTGGAGAACCCTCATGCCCCGTTGAGACGCACGCAGCAGGACCTATGTTATCGGCTATTAAAGAAGACGTCTGCAGCAGTTTCGACCATGGCAAAGCTGCCGACCCTGAGTGAAAGTTTGGTTCATGCTTCGAGCACTCAAAATCAGCTGATTTATGAGCTAAACCATAAAATGGAAGCGATTTGTGAGAATCGCAGGCCACTTGCGGTTTCTGAGACTCGCCAGCATGTTGGGGACGACCTTGGAGGGGGCTCATAAGCACAGACCAGTGGAATGCCATCAACAGCAGATTTCAGGTTTGTATTAATATTTTATGTTGTTATTTCTTCCAAGTGTCATTCAGATACAGTGAAGCTAGTTTTTTGCTAGCAAAAATGTTTAGCTTCATAAAAATGTGTAGCTTTAGCTTGCTAATTGATGAAACATCGGTGAACATCGGTTCACAGCTTACAAACCACATGTTTGTTCCTTTTTGTGAATAATTTAGACATTCAAAGTGTTTGATTTAATTTTTACAAATGAAACAACTGAGAACTTAAACTGACACAAAATTATTTTTGAAAGTTAGTGTTAGGACAGCCAGCTCCTCTATACTGTCACTTTTTTAATGTCCTCAGTCACATCAGGTGTGTTCTAGTTGTTTTACCCCTGGTTTACCTGGACCTACAAACAAAGTTACAACTGCTGTTCACTTTTCCAGTGCTACCAGATGTCCAGCACGCTCTTGAACAACAGAGGCCTGGCGTGGACCAGCAGGATATGGAGCCCCTCCACATACAGGTGCAGGAACTCGTCTTGTGGAGGAGCAGCTCATTGTGGAAGAGGAAACTGATGTGACCAGGTCATAAGACAATAACATGTATGAATTTAATTCAATTCAGTTTATTTCTACAGTTCCAAGTCACAAGAGAAGTCATTTCAGGGCGCTGTACAGAAACATTTACCAACATTAAAATCACGCATTGTCTTCAAAATTCTACTCCTCACGTTCAAATCTATCCACAACCTTGCCCCTCCTTATCTATCTGACCTCCTACAAATCTCCATCCCATCACGCTCTCTCAGATCCTCCTCTTCACTACATCTCCATGTACCCTCTGCCCGCCTCTCCACCATGGGGAGCAGGGCCTTCACCTGCTCTGCCCCTCACCTCTGGAACGCTCTACCGCCAGACCTTCGAAACACCACCTCCCTTTCTCTGTTCAAGACAGCCCTGAAAACACATCTCTTTAGACTAGCTTATCATTAACTTTACTAAATGTATTTTATTATTTTGTATTTTATATACTTTATTTATTTTATATTTCAATTTGTTACTGCTGATGTTTGAACTGTTTGTTTGTTTTCGTGCTGTGAAGTGTCCTTGGGTGTCCTGAAAGGTGCTTTTAAATAAAATTATTATTATTATTATAAAAGCCAGCTAGTAAAGTTCTCTATCTAAGGAAGCAGCAGCCTTTGTTGAATCTTCACTTCATCAAACTCTCCCGCTCTAAACAAGCACAGAGGGGACAGTGGAAAGGAAAAAACTCAATTTTAACAGGAAGAAACCTCCAGCAGAACCAGGCTCAGAACGAGCGGCCATCTGCTTTGACCAGCTGATTGAGAGGACAGGAAGTAGAAACAGACAAACAGAATGACAGGTCCAGGTGTACGTTCTATAGAAGGAAAGACAAAAACATGTTAAGATATAAATAATTACAAATACAAACAGGTAAAGCAGAGTAAGTAAAGACAGCAACAGAGTGAGGAAATGTGGTCAGTTTGTCCTCCAGCAGTCTGTCTAGCAGCATAACTTGGGGACAGCTCAGGAAACCCAAGCTGACCCTAACTATAGGCCCTATAGACTTAAGACTTTCCTTTTTGATAAACCCTATAGTATAGGGTTTATCAAAAAGGAAAGTCTTAAGTCCAGTCTTGAAACTGGACAATGTGTCAGTCTCATGGACAGAAACTGGAAGTTGGTTCCACAAGAGAGGAGCCTGAAAATTGAAAAAATATTCCTCTCATTCTGCTTTTGCAAGTAAACCTGCAGTCTGGGAGCAAAGTGCTCTGTTGAATATGAAACAATAAGATCTGTAATACAAGATGGAGCTAGGTTTTTCTTCCTTGAACGTATTTATTTCTAGTCTTCCAAATTCATAAGGCCCAAAGCAATTTCTGCTGCAGGTGAGTTATTGCTCGTTACAAAACAAGTCCTCAGAACACTACATCAAAAACAAACTATTCCTTAGATCATATAGGTAAATCTGCCTTCCCAAGCCTGCCACCCTACTTTACATGCATGCAGAAGACAAGTTTGTCTCTGCACCAACAAAAGAAACAATCTCTTAACACCATCAAGTTATTATTATGATTACCATGATGCTGCAACAAACTGAAATGACGGCAAACAGAAGAGCAACAGATTCAGTATAAAAGGTCCAAGTCGGCACAGCATGCGAGTTCTTTGCTAAAAGCCAAATTAGAGCCATAAAAGCTTTAATAAGACCTGACAGTGCTATAATTACACAACAGTCAGGGTCAGCATCTGCAGCCAGGAGAGGAGCAAATGCAACAGCTACCAGAAAATAAAAGATTCCTAACAGCACTGGGAAAACACCGTAACATAAACAATACAGAAATATCTGCTTGTTGAGTCTAATTCTATGCATAAGTTCTGCTTATTTTTTGTAAACAAGTGAGGATAGACCGTGCAGTGATTTATGTCCCTCCAGTGTGATATTTTATGTGCACACGCAGCGATAGTGTGAGCTGCAGGGCCGTGAGCTGAGTGTCGGGTGGATTAAACGCGCTGTGACTAAGCAGCAGAGTCAGAGAAGAAAATGCTGAGTGATGCAGCTCTGCTCTTAGTTTGCACGGCTGAGAGAGGGAGTGTCTGTGTTTGCATCAAAGGACTACTGCCAGTCAGTTTCATGACATTAACATGCTCAAACCTTAAAGGGGACCACAGATGCAAAATTCACTTTTTAATGTTTTTTTTACTCAACTTTGGTTATGTACTTCTTAAAAAAACAGTCCTAGGGCCAAAAAAATGCACCCAGTGGTAGATTTACTCTAAGTATATTTATTTTTCAGTGATATAAATGTCTCGTTTTCAAATCCTATGGCTTGTGATGTCACAAGCCATAGGACAACCCACCCCAACCTGAGTCCAGCCCCTCACCTAGCAACCCCTGGTGATGCTCCACCCACTTCAGTATAAAAGACGTCACGGTTGTTTTTCATGAGTTCATGTCAGCACAATGGCTCCTAGAGTTCGATGTTTCGTTGTTGTTAAAATGCAGTACAGCTAATAACTAATTATCTATCAGTAAAAACGAAAAAACTTATTTACGGGCTCTTAAATCAACCGGACGACTGCTCACGGACCATATCCGTTCAGCGCCGGATGTGGTCCGTGAAAAAAGCGGTCCCCGCTAGAGAGAGCGTGTATAGCAGTTAGCAGCCAGTGTGTTACTCTGCAGCCTTATTGCTTGTTTTCAAAGAGTCAGACGAAGAGTTTTTAACATGGAGGGTGAACTTATGGATGTTTCTCAGCGGCCTACGCGACGCGTCAGCGCCTCATTTGCCCTGCCCAAAATGGCGTCTGCCTCTGGGTCTGACTCAGGGTCCCCTTTGGAGGGCGGAGTTAATGTAAACAGATTTTTGAAGGGCGTGGCCTTATCATAAACAGCTCGTTCAGAACGGAAGTCAGAAAAGGCACAACTAGAAAGGGGATATTTTATTATCTAAGAATTATTTTGTGCATTAAATTGAATGAACATGGTCTGGATAGCCCACAGACATACCATAAAAATTTATAGGACCAATATTTGGTCCCCTTTAAATAAAATAGAGCTGATGTGCATTCAAGACAACTACGTCAGTGTCATGTATGAGAAAAGTGATGTGCAATTTAAAAGTTAGCACAATTTTCCCATTTACATCCCATTAAAGCTGGACACTCCCTTAGAGACAGGGTGAGAAGTTCAGTTATTCGGGAGAGACCCGGAGTAGAAGTTCCACTGCTCCTCCACATCGAGAGGAGCGGTGGAGGTGGTTCGGGCATCTGGTAAGGATGTTCAATTGAGAAAGCTCCTCGGATGAAGAGCGAAAAGTCTTCTGTTACAAATAAAGTCCAGTTTTTTCTGTATTGAACGTTTTTTGATTTTATCATGTCCTGGATGACTGAGAATCTTCACCAGCATACTGGAGACAATATGTTTCTTGGTTGGCCTGGGAACGTCTTGGAGTCCTCCCAGAAGACCTGGAAGAGCTGGCTGTGGAAAGAGATGTCTCTGGACCTCCCTGCCCAAGCTGCTGCCCGACTTCGGAACAAGTGGAAGATAATGGATGGATGGATGGAAGGATGATGGATGGATGGATGGATGGACATGCCAGTAAAATATTCTCATATAAACAATACTTCATTGCTCT
Organism: Garcialebias charrua; assembly: GCA_038048925.1. Taxonomy (NCBI): domain Eukaryota; kingdom Metazoa; phylum Chordata; class Actinopteri; order Cyprinodontiformes; family Rivulidae; genus Garcialebias; species Garcialebias charrua. The sequence continues at coordinate 32,997 of JBBPBX010014355.1, forward strand.
TCTAATAAAGAGTGTTCTGGAGTGTGTCTGAGGCACTGTGTGGTTATTACCTCATCATCATCAGCATCATAGTGGGCGTATTGCTGCTCCAGTAGCTCTCTCTGCCTCCTCTCCTGCTCCAGAGTCTGCTGGATGAGCGCGGCCACTTCACTCTGCTGACCCGGACGCTCTCGGCCAATCAAAAACCTGCAAGGACATGCCATGTTCACAGACAGCTCTGACACAGAGACAAGCACCACGTCATTTTGAAACAGCTGCACACTCATGGTACATTTTTACAAGTTTTCCAAATAACAATTAAACTGGAAGAATTACAGGAGCATATTAGAGTTCAAATAAATTATTTTCTCTAAAGAACTGAATCTTCAGGAAATTGCTGAAAATGAGGAGGGATGCCCTTCGTTTGATGGCAACACATCGGCACATTCTCTTGGAAAAATGTAGGAACAATCGTTAAAAATCATAGTTTCAATAGCAACAAAATGCAAGACTCCATTTTACACAGTGTGTCCAGGAGCACAAAGCTGCAGGAGGATGTGAAACTGCTTTGTTAAGTATCTGAAGTGCTAATATTAAACAAGTGACTGTATATTTCCTGTTTCCTTCTATTCTAATTGGTTTCTGACCACTATAAATTTTACAAAGTAAATAATGTCTTCAAATAGGCAGGCAATTTTAAAATTGTATTAAAATTCATGTTTTTTTATGTATTGTATTGCACTTAGAATTAATTGTCATCCTCTGACTTGAAAGCTGCTACAGGTAGTCAAGCTTAGCAAACACAAATATGGCAAAAACTCAGTTACGGTACTTTCACCAATTTTGAAATAAAACAGTGTGGTAATAGCTGAGAGTCATGTCCAACAGTTACTTTGGACACTAACAGATTACAAAACATCTCTGTTTAAAACTTTGACATACAGGTGCTGGTCATCAAATTAGAATATCATGAAAAAGTCAATTTATTTAAACAATTCCATTCAAAAAGTGAAACTTGTAAATTAAATTAATGCATTACACACAGACCGATATATTTCAAATGTTTATTTCTTTTAATGTTGATGATATAACTATAATTAATAATGATATTATAACTGACAACTAATGAAAACCTCAAATTCAGTATGTCAGAAAATTAGAATATTGTGAAAAGGTTCAATATTGAAGACACCTGGTGCCACACTCTAATCGGATAAATGACTTTAAATGGTCTCTCAGTCTAGTTCTGTAGACTACACAACCATGGGGAAGACCGTTAACTTGACAGTTGTCCAAAAGACAACCATTGAAAATTTGCACAAGGAGGGCAAGACACAAAAGGTCATTGCTAAAGAGGCTGGCTGTTCACAGAGCTCTGTGTCCAAACACATTAACAGAGGGGTGAAGGGAAGGAAACAATGTGGTAGAAAAAAGTGACAAGCAATAGAGATAACCTCACCCTGGAGAGGATTGTGACACAAAACCCATTCCAAAATTCATTCAACCTTTATTTAGTCAGGTAAATCTTTTGAACCTCATGGGCTCATTTACGAAAGCGACCTGCTAAAACTAAAGAACAATGAACAGCAGTGGTAGAATTTCCTTAAACAATAAACAATAAACAAACAAACAATAAACAATAGAAAACAAAAGAGAGAAAAAAACAAAAGAAAGTTTTTTTTTTTTTTTAACAAAGTATCAAAAAACTAGCAAAACATTATAAGGTAGACGTATAAAATCAAAGACAGGAACAAATCTGCATTGGTTTTTGCCAGGATTCCAACAGATTCTGAAAACCATTTAGAGAAGTCAAGGTCGAGAGCTTCAGATCTTTTTGTAAGATATTCCATGAAGCAGGAGCAGAATAGGAGAAGGCCCTTTTTCCAAGTTCAGTCCTCACTGACGGAACACTGCAGGTAATCATGTCCTGAGAGCGCACACTGTAGCTGCACTCACGCAAAGACATGTAGGAGGAGATGTATGAGGGCAGCAGACCAAGAAGTGATTTAAAGATGAAAATGTACCAGTGGAAGAGTCTGCGTGAGGTTAATGATGTCCAGTTAACCAGTGAATACAGGGTGCAGTGGTGGGTACGATAATCACAACCAGTTATGAATCTTAGTGCACCATGATAGACAACATCCAACATCCGCAGGGTGCTTGTAGGAGCATTCATGTAGAGAATGTCACCGTAATCAATGGAGGGAAGGAAAGTCACAGACACAAGGCGTTTCCTAACATTCAGTGATAGACATGATCTGTTTCTGAAAAAGAAACCCAGTTTAACTTTCAGTTTCTTCACTAGGTTTTCCACGTGGAGTTTAAAAGAGAGATGTGAATCGATCAGGATACCCAGATATTTATAGGAATCAACAAACTCAATAGGGACACCATTTGAAGATAAAATCAGAGGAGGATCTGCTGGAACCGCCTTCCTATTTGAAAAAAACATCCCTTTTGTTTTATCAGCATTTAGGACAAGTTTGAGACGGAACAAATCTGACTGGATGATGTCAAAAGCAGATTGCAGTAACTGGAAAGCCTTAGCAACTGTTTTAGCTCGGCAGTAAACAACTGTATCATCAGCATAGAAATGTAAGGATGCATCAGGGATGCAGTGACCTACATTAGCTATGTAGATTGTAAAGAGAGTGGGTCCTAAAACTGAGCCTTGTGGTACACCATTTTTAACTGTTAAATAGCTGGAAGAAGTACCGTTATGTTGAACACATTGCCTCCGATTGGAAAGATAGTTAGAAAACCAACCGATGGTGTGATCAGAGAAACCGATTTCTGAGAGCTTATGACACAGGATGTTATGATCCACAGTGTCAAAAGCTTTAGACAGGTCTAAGAAAAGTGCAGCACAATAGTCCTTAGCATCCAATGCTTCAACAACATCATTCAGAACCTTCAGAGAAGCAGTTGTTGTGCTATGTTTTTTCCTGAAACCAGATTGATGAAGAGGTAAGATGTTAAATGAGTCCAGATAATTTTTGATCTGAGAGTTTATCAGTTTTTCTAGAACCTTGGCTAAGATGCAGAGTTTAGAGATCGGTCGATAATTGTTCAGTGAGGTGGGGTCACCTCCCTTCAGCAAAGGAAGAACAAATGCTGTTTTCCAAGCATCCGGAATGGTGTTTTGGCTTATGGACAGATTAAAGATGTGGGTCACAGGGACTGTGATGATATGAGCAGCCAGCCTTAAGAAATAAGGTGGAAGTTCATCTGGACCTGCAGATTTTTTTGGATCAAGATCATTTAACAGTTTATTTACCTCACTGACTGAGAACGGAGAAAAAGAGAAGGTGTGATTAACAGATGGTTGACTTGTAGGAGGGATTTGATTTGTAGAAGTTTGATTATTAGATAAAGTGGCTGATTTTCCGTTTGTAACTGTGTCAAATAATGAACTAGAAGCAACAAAATGTTTATTGAAACAGTTCAGGATCTCGTGCTTATTTGACACAGGAACAGAGTCAACAAGAAATTGTGATGGGAGGTCAGATGATTGGGGGGTGCCTGAGAGAGATTTAATGGTTTTCCAGAATTTTTTTGGATCATTTAGATTTTTGGAGGTCTGAGATAAGAAGTAGTTACGTTTTGCGGCTTTGATGGCAGTTGTGCATTTATTCCTTAGCTGCCGAAATTTCAACCAATCAGTGTCTGAGTGTGATTTTCTTGCTGCGGCCCAAAGATGATCTCTCCAGTGTAGGAGATCAGCTAGTTCAGGAGTAAACCAGGGGCTGTCACGGCCCTTTATCCTGAACTGCCGGAAAGGTGCGTGTTTGTTTACAAAGAGAATGAAACTATTATGAAAATAGTTCCAAGCGGTGTTCACGTCATTGATTTGTAGGATATGTTGCCAATCAAAGTGGGATAGATCCCAAAGGAATGACTGTTCACAGAAACGTTTCAAATCCCTTTTTTGAATTATTCTGGGCTTAGCAGGTGGAAGTTTAGTAGATCTAAGAGCTGCTATTACGGAATGATCACTCAAAACGTTAGCAAATACACCTATACCAGGAAATTTGTGAGGAGCATTTGTGAAAAACAGATCTAAGGTAGAAGATTTTTCAGGACATTTTATGTTTGGTCTGGTGGGAGAATCGATAAGTTGTGTTAGATTGAGAGATAGGCAACATTCCTTGAATTTATCACAGAGGGGGGTCGACTCATTCCAATCAATGTTGAAATCTCCAGCCATAACAATCTCATTGTGTTTTAAATTTCCTATGAATTCAGTCAGGGAAGACAGAGCTTCAGGTGTTGCGGAGGGGGGACGATAACATCCAACAACAGTTAAGGGCTGACCTCCTTTCAAAGTGATGTTCACAGCTAAAGCCTCAAACTGGTTTGCGATTGTTTTTTTAGATGCAATCCTGGCAGCCAAAGAATCTCTGATGTAAATAGCGACTCCACCTCCCCTTGTATTACGATCACAACGATAGATCTTAAATTCATTGATTGCCAGGTCATTTTTCAAAACAGATTTTTTGAGCCAAGTTTCAGAGATAACGATCACATCTGCCCCAGAAGAAGTGATTAGGATTTTCAATTCATCAAGTTTTTTTAGAAGGCTACGAGCGTTTACATGCAGAAAACGGAGACCTGAAATATTTTTAAACTCATTAGGTGTACAGTAGTTAGTGATTGGCCCTGGGTTTGGCTGAATCCCTGAGATCAATAACAACATTAATATCAGACATTTACTTGACTTCTTTGTCAGTGATGTGTAATTACAGGAGTTAACAGTGTGACATTTTGCCCCCATAATTGAACCATGTGAAACGTTGATGAAGACACGATCATTCAGAGCCCAAAAACAATGAAAGTCGCTGTGATGGGCAGATCCAGATGTGTTGATAAGATTCAGTGATTCCAGGTAGTCTGAGAACTGAAAATAAGGACAGTAATATGAATGATGCAGAAAAGTTTCAGAGCATGAGGCATCACAAATTAAATGGGCAAACAAATCCGTTGTGAAGGACCAACTGTAGCTTGTATTGTCCCAACTGTAGTTTGTTGTGGGGGATATTCACAAAGAGTGGACTGCAGCTGGAGTCAGTGCTTCAAGAACCACCACGCACAGACGTATGCAAGACAAGGGTTTCAGCTGTCACATTCCTTGTGACAAGCCACTACAGTATTGAACAAGAGACAGAGTCAGAAACGTCTCGCCTGGGACTGCTGCAGAGTGGTCCAAAGTTGTGTTCTCTGATTAAAGTAAATGTTGCATTTTCTTTGGAAGTCAAGGTCCCAGAGTCTGGAGGAAGAGAGGAGAGACACAGAATCCATGTTGCTTGAGGTCCAGTGTCAAGTTTCCACAGTCAGTGATGGTTTGGGGGCCATGTCATCTGCTGGTGTTGGTCTACCAGGAAGTTTTAGAGAACTTCATGCTTCTGACCAACTTTATGGAGACGCAGATTTCATTTTCCAACTGGACTTGGCACCTCCACACAGTGCCAAAACTACCAGTACAGTACATGGTTTAAGGACCATGGTATCCCTGTTATTAATTAGCCAGAAAAGTCACCTCACCTTAACCCCATAGAAAACCTATGGAGTATTGTGAAGAGGAAGATGTGACACATCAGAGCCAACAATTCAGAAGAGCTGAAGGTCACTATCAGAGCAACCTGGACTCTCATAACACCTGAGCAGTGACACAGACTGATTGACTCCATGCCACGCTGCATTGATGCAGTAATCCAGACAAAAGGAGACACAACTAAGTATTGAGTGATGTACATGCTCATACTTTTCATGTTCATACTTTTCAGTTGACCGACATTTCTAAAAATCCATTTTTATTGGTCTTAAGTAAAATTCTAATTTTCTGAGATACTGAATTTGGGGTTTTCATTAGTTGTTGGTTATAATCATCAACATTAAAAGAAATAAACATTTGAAATATATCAGTCTATAATGAATGAATTTACAAGTTTCCCTTTTTGAATGGAATTACTGAAATAAATCAACTTCTTCATGATATTCTAATTTGATGACCAGCACCTGTACAAGTGTGATTTGCTTCTCTTCATTAAACTCTAATGCTTAATGTGTTTGTTAAAAGGTCTGTTCGCCCTTTTAGAAATACATTTTTTAATGAACAAATATTTATTTTGTTGTGAGTAGCTTTTAGATTAGCTTGAAGTGGGAGCGTCAAATTCTTGAATAAACTGAGATGCTAATGGTTGCAGGACTAAGACCAAAACTGATTACTGCCATCTACAAACAAATCTCAGAAGTTTTATGCTAATGTATAAACATTCACAGTTTCAGGTTCACAGGACACATTTATCCCAGTATAACTTTTACAATATTTCTGCTGGAAGTGGCCCAGGTTGTAGTAACATGCAAATACCGTAACCAACTCTGCATAAAAAAAATAAAAAAAATAAAAAATTTATGTGAAACTGGCGGCAATGTAAAGTTTTACAAGATAGCATTAGCATGAATTTCTATAAAATCTTTAAAATTTGAGTTATTTTAGGGCTGAATCTGAAGTCCACTTTGGTCCTGGCCATGTTCAAACAAGCTGTTGGCTTGTCAGTAGCAGGTCAGGACTGAACTCCAGTCCCCCAGTTTGAGGTTGTTCTAAGAGCTATCTACAACAGGTAAGACATTAGCTGTTCGTAACATTTCTACAGAACCCCTTCTTTAAACGATCTGCAATGTTTAAACAGACATGCTTGGTAATTCTCGGTGTACTGCTGTATTTCTTTGTGCTTCTGTGCAGGAAACAACAAGCACAGCAATCACTTTGAGAGAGAAACCAAGGGTCCAGAGCCAGACAGCAATGACAGCAATATTTGCTGACACATCAGGGCAGGGTCAGGAGACTGGATGTGCATAAAAAGTAAGAAGCCACTCAGGCAGGCAGCCAGCTATTAGCCTGGCAGGGAATTAAACGAAGGAAACCACAGGCTGTGCCTCCAAGCTATACCACTGGAGCCACACATGAAACCTCCAATATCACGTTCAGATGTAGGACAGGGTAAAACACGATAGACACTTTATTTATCTTTCGTATAGGCTCGCTTAGAAATTCTGTTTACTCTGTATGCGCTACAGGTCTCAGATTCAAGACTTGAAACGGTTTTCAAATCATAAATCAACAAAGCAGGGCAGAGAGCAGTGTGATTCTTCAAGCGCTTCATTTATTTTCAATAACTTTACTACATCCAACATGGGCTCTGCTAAAAAACAAAACATGCATGCTAAGTCAAAATAATGAGAAATATAATTCATTCATTCAACCTTTATTTATACAGGCTAGCCTCGTTGAGCCACGGGGACTCATTTACAAGAGGGACCTGTCTCACTCACACCCAGGGTCAATTTAGAGTTACCAATCAGCCTAACAAACAATAATCTCACTGAACATCTAAAATCTCACACCCAGTATGGTTTGGATAAAACCTGCTGGGTGAGAGTGAGGTCCAGTCAACTTGGAAGTAAGCATGTCATTATGAGAGAGGTGGAAGACTGGAAGTAGATTCAATAAAGAACCTAATCAAGAGCATTCATTTCCCCCGAGCTCTTTCATCTATTTCTAAAAGCTAAGCAGGAGAGGGCTTATGCTCCAGCAGAGAGCCATACTTGATGTGCACGTGAGGGAACCATTGAAGGGCAGAACACTGAGAGGAAGTATTAAATAATACTCATAGAAAATGACAGAGAAGACAAAACGATTAGAGTTTTTCATTTTTATTACAAGCCCATGGAGAGCAGAGATGTCTGAGGAGGAGCTGACCTGGAAACAGCCTTTCATCACATGCAGCGGTGTCTCTCTGCCTCCCGCTGTTCTGAGTCCCACACGGGGGTGTCGGATCAGCTGAACTGGACAAACTGTCAGTTTTTATTTAGTTTTCTACTGTTGACTAACGTTAAATATAGTGCAGTGAAATACTCATCTGTGCTTTGGAGACATTGGTATGATTGCCTCCTGAACGGTTACTGGTAGATACTTTTTCTATTGTACATTTTATTTTATTTTTTATTTTATCATATTTGTTATCTCTTATGTAAATTGGACTCTGAGTCTGTAATAAAGCTATCCATCCATCCATCCATCCATCCATCCATCCATTCATCTATCGCATTTATTATGCGTCGCCGCTAATCCCTTATGACAGGTATCATGCCAAAAATCAATTAGCTGCCAAAAATAGATTGGTGGCCGAGAGCACGCGTGGGAGAACTCGCTGTTGCAGTTCTTCAAAATTTAACAAGATTTTTTTGAACAAAGTTTTTTTATTATTTTTTATGTAAGACAAACAACTAACAAACATACACACAGCAAACCCCCCCTCCCCTCCCCTCCCATACCGGATCCACTACCCCAACAAGTATCCACCTATTATTCAGACATCAATCAATACAAAGCACAAGTTTGTAAAAGGAGACAACCTTTAGCCTTTACACAAATTTATCTGCTGAAATATTTTCAACATAAGCTATAAATGGCTGCCAGATATCATAAAACGCGTTTACAGATCCTCTAACAGTGTATCTTATCTTCTCCAAATGGATGAAAGACATGACCTCTCTTAACCAGTGTCCATATACTGGAGGATGTGGATCCTTCCATCGAAGAAGAATAAGTCTTCTAGCCAGTAGAGAGCAGAAGGCTAACACAGTCCTCTGATTTTTGCTGAAGGAAGTCTCTGCTGCAGCCACCCCAAAGAGAGAGATGAATGGTGATGGGTGAACATTCTGTCCAAATACTCCTGAAAGAGTATCAAAGATGCCTTGCCAGTAAACATGTAACTTTGGACAAGTCCAGAATGTGTGTAGAAGTGTGGCTGAAGATTGTTTGCAACGATCACACGTCGGGTCGAGGTCCTTTTTGAATTTACTTAATCTGTCCTTAGACCAATGTAAACGATGTACTACCTTGAATTGAAGTACAACATGGTTCAAACATATTGAGGACGAATAGATATTTTCAATAATTTTTTGCCATACTGTGTCCGAAATGGATTCCTCCAAGTCCGTCTCCCACTTACACTTCAACGTGTCTAAATTGGTATCATTATATGAGCTGAGCAAGGAATAAACTTTACTCATAGAACTTTTTGTTACTGACTTACACATCAGAATTTCATCTAAAAGAGAAACAGGAGGACGTAGAGGAAAGCATCCAGAGTTTGACATTACAAAATGTCTCAATTGTAAATACCTGAAAAACTGTGACTTGTGGATGTCAAATTTCTGTGTTAGCTGTTCAAATGAGGCAAATTTATTGTCTATATAAAGATCATATAGAGAATTTATTCCTTTTGAGCCCCAAATATTGAAAGCAGAGTCTATTATTGAGGGAGCAAACATGTGATTATTTGATATTGGAGCATAAAATGATAATTCTGTCTTATTAAAAAATCTCCTGCACTGATTCCAGATTTTTATTGTGTGAGTTACCACTGGATTAGAAGTATAGGTTGAAACTGGTTTATTGAACGGTAACTGGGAGCAGACTAAAGCAGAGGGGGAGCTAGATGTGATTGAATTCCTCTCTAAGGTCACCCAGGTAGGGGCCGGATTATCCTCTCTCAACCAATACAGTAAAGCTCTGATATTAGCCGCCCAGTAATAATATAAAAAATTAGGGAGTGACAAACCACCAAGACCACAGGGTATCTGCAGCATCTTACTGCCTATTCGTGGATGCTTTTTATTCCAAATAAATGATGACAATTCACTATTTAGATTGGAGAAGAAAGTCCTGGTGAGGAAAACTGGTATGTTCTGAAATAAATAGAGTAATTTGGGTAATATTGCCATCTTGATCACATTGATCCTGCCCCCAAGGGATAGAGGCAAGGATGTCCATGTAGCAATGTCTTTCCTAAGTTTCACCAGAAGAGGCAGATAGTTTGCTTTATAGAGATCTTTGTGGCTGTGAGTAATCCAAATACCAAGGTATTTAAATTTAACAGAACTAATTTTGAAAGGAACTGGACCCATATGCTGCTCCTCTATTGGGGTCACAGGCATCAATTCACTTTTTTGAAGGTTAACCTTATAGCCGGATATGTTTCCAAATTTTTTAAGTAAAATAAGTAACTCAGGGATACTAGACAAGGGATCTGATATATAAAGAAGTGTATCATCAGCATATAGGGAAACCTTATGTTCAGTGTCAAACCGGTTGATACCTTTAATTTCTGTACTATTCCTCAAAGCCACTGCAAGTGGTTCAATCGCGATCGCAAATAAAAGTGGTGAAAGTGGGCATCCCTGTCTCGTACCGCGTTTCAATTCAAAATAGCTGGATAGATTACTGTTGGTACGTACAGCTGCCATTGGCATGGTATATATCAGCTTCACCCATGAGACAAATTTAGGACCAAGATTAAACATCTCTAAAGTCTTGAAAAGATAGTTCCACTCCACCCGGTCAAACGCTTTCTCAGCATCCAGTGAGATTATAATCTCATCACAGTTGTGACCGGGTGGGGCGGAGGAGTACAATACATTAAACAACCGTCTGATGTTAGAGAAGGAATGACGATTTTTAACAAAGCCAGTCTGGTCAGGTGAGACAATTGTAGGGATGATCTGTTCGAGTCGATTCGCCAACATCTTTGCAAGAATTTTTGCATCAGTGTTTAAGAGCGATATCGGGCGATATGAACTGCAGCTCAGAGATTCTTTATCCTTCTTTAAAAGCAATGAAATTACAGCTTGACGCATAGATAATGGCAATAATTGTGTGGCTTTTTCTATTGTACATTTTATTTTATTTTTTATTTTATCATATTTGTTATCTCTTATGTAAATTGGACTCTGAGTCTGTAATAAAGCTATCCATCCATCCATCCATCCATCCATCCATTCATCTATCGCATTTATTATGCGTCGCCGCTAATCCCTTATGACAGGTATCATGCCAAAAATCAATTAGCTGCCAAAAATAGATTGGTGGCCGAGAGCACGCGTGGGAGAACTCGCTGTTGCAGTTCTTCAAAATTTAACAAGATTAACACCTAAAAACAATTAACTGTTTGCACCGGGGGTGAGGGGGGCCCCGTCCCTCCGCCGCCGGAACTGGGAGGATGGGAGCAGCAAGGCACAATGTCCATGGTCCTGGGAAGTGGCGAGGTGCGGGCGGGGTGACGCTGTAGAGCTTGTGGCCGGAGCCGCGAGCCACCTTAGTCCCTAGCTCATAGTGGAGTGATACGTAATGTGATGAGACCGGGAACGGTGCTGATGTTATGATGCTAAGGTGTTCTGAAGATGATGATTACATTTTTTTTCATTTACCCTTTATTTATCCAGGTAGTCTCATTGAGCCACAAGAACTCATTTTCAAGAGAGACCTGTTTAGGGAGCAGATGGTGGGGGTTAAGGGCCTTGCTCAGGGGCCCAGTGTGGGGCAAATGAGGGTGGAGGCAGGTGTGGGTGTTTCACCTTTTTCCACCCACATTTTTTGATGTTGTCGATACCGGGGCTTGAACCGGTGATCTTCCGATCACAGGCCCACTGTCTCTAACCACTGCGCCACCACTCCCCCATAATATTAAATACAATTCATGATGAGTCCGTCAAGTGTCTGTCTTGTAATAAAAGGAGTAAGTTAACATGTATTACTGTCCCCGGACGCTTCCAGGCCAACCTACAGCCAGTCGCAGCGCACAGCCGTGGAGGAAATGCATCCGGCAGGAGCCAGCCAGACACAGGAGGAAGGTTCCCCGTGAGGAGAAATCCTCCACCGTCGAGCGCCCGTCCCTTCCGCCAGGTTGAATCCCCTGGGCAGACTGCGTGGACCCCGCACGTTTACAAACTTTCTTTCTGCTGCTTGATTACCGTTTTGGGCTGCATATTGTAATATGTAACATTACAAACCTGCAGTTCCCTTTCAGTTTGGTCTCTCAGTGCAACATACTTGCTATGGGAATTGCGCCCCCGTGCGATTACCTGAAGGAATATACTCACGCCTTTACGGCAAGGGGCGTCATCGCCGCGCCAGAGGCCCCGCCCTCTGGGTACTTAAGCGGCTTGCGCCCCTGTATCTTTCTCTTTTTTGCCCTTCACCTCGCTAAACCTGAACTACCTCTTCGCGGGACTTCTCTGTTGCTTCAACGCTCAACTTGAGGTGAGCTTGCTCCCTGCACAGAGCGCACAGAGAATTATTCCTGCATACTGCTGGACTAGCGAAAGCTAGTCCGGCACATTTCTCTTAACCCCAAAGTATTTTTTTCTCCTCTTTCTACAGATTGCTTCGCTCGACGGCGCTAACTACGCCACAGGAAAAAAGGCTATTTCGCTAACTCCTAGCGAGCTAGCCAGCAAAAGCGACGCGACGGAGGAGACATTTCAAGAAAAAGAAAGAAGATTCTGGAAGGACTCGCCCGCCTCATCTCGGACATGCCTCCGGAGAAAGGAAAGCGAAAGGCGAGACTTCCAAGGAAAACCAGCGGGATGGCGAACCCAACCGCGCACCTGTCCCAGCGGATGTGGCTTTTCCCTCGCAGCAACGGACACCCACGAGGCCTGTCCAGTCTGCCTGGGAAAGTTTCATGCAAAAACAGCACTGGATACGCCCAACTTTTGCCCACACTGCAGCCTCATGATGGATGCGGTGCTACGGCATCGGGTTGACCTCGTCGCCAAAGCCATGGGCAACTCAGCGACACCAGCGGACGCGGACACCACGGAGCCCCTCACTCCCACGCCGGAGTTAGAGAACATGGCTCTACATGACAGTACACGTGTTGAATGGGGCGACAGCCCTGACGTGCTGGCTCCCATGATGGACCTAACAGTTGAGTTCGACACCCATGGCATGATGAACGAGGACGAGATCTCGATCTCAGCCTCGGGCAAATTTTCAACGGAGGAGGCAGACGTGGAACTGGAGGATCAGGGTGAAGACCTCCCCCAGACCCCGGTACCTGTGCTCCCAGAAACTGACTTTTCCATCCCTGCTCTGTTCGACTTGTGCCACAGAGCAGCGGACGCGCTGCACATCACATGGCCTGAACCTCCGCCTCGCCAACAGGTCACGAGGCTGGTAGGAAACTATTTTTTCTCGAAGCAGCAGGCCGCCACGAGGCAAAAGATGCCCGTGTTCCCGGACTTCCTCACAGAACTAACTCGCACCTGGACTCAACCAAGAGCCCCCATGCTCCTTCCTCTCTCACAGTTCCTCGACGTAGACGGGATGGATGAAGTGGGAATAGCTAACGTGCCTCAGATTGAGGACACATTAGCATCTCACCTGGCTCCTAAATCATCAGGAACAAAACCAACTCTTCCCAGCAAGGCTTGTCGAGCCTCAGCGTCTCTACTCGAGAAATGCTACAGGGCTCAGGGACTCGTGGCATGCGCCATGAACGCGTCCGTGTTAATGCAGGCTTACCTGGCAGAAAAACTGCAACAGCTCCAAACGACAACGGACAAGCAGATGGCTACCGAATTGCTGGATGAAGCCTGCAGAGCAACAGACTTTAGCCGTTTTCGCATTGGCCAGCCCTCAATGCCCCGGGCCGCCCCTGGGTGGCTCTGGGCCACCCGCGTTCATTACGCATTTGCCGCAGAGCCGCCTTGAAGTGGGTGGGCAGTTCTCTGGAAGTGGGTGGGGTGCTCTCTTCACGTGGGTGGAGTGTTCGTGTTTTAAGAGAGGAGACTCCACTAAAAAAAAATTGTTAGCTGGATATATATATATTAGTGTTTCTGAGTTAAATTTTTGTTAATAACTGATCACAAATCAGCTTATGTTACAACGTAAATAACACGAAGCGCACACCCATTTCCGCCTTTCAGCGCGACCTGAATGTCATTAAACAATAACTAATATTGTCTAACTGTTGCGCGCAGCCAGGGTTTTAAAATATAACTAATAATCTCTAACTTCTACGTGCAGCTAAAATGTTAAGAGGAGTGATTCCTATATGGGTAAGGTGGACACATGAAAATCCAGTCCGCTGTTTAGCTCAACGCGTTAGAGCACTGTCGTTTTGACCAGGAGAAGCGGGTTCGCTTCCCGCCTGGGACAAAGTTATTTTACTTTTTTTTCTTTATTCACATTTTCTTTTAAATAAAAAGGAGTTTGTTTGGTTAACAAACTCCTTTTTATTTACTCCAATAAAAAAAAAAAAAAGTAAAATAACTTTGTCCCAGGCGGGAAGCGAACCCGCTTCGCCGGGTCAAAACGACAGTGCTCTAACGCTTTGAGCTAAACAGCGGACTGGATTTTCAGGTGTCCACCTTACCCATATAGGAATCACTCCTCTTAACATTTTAGCTGCACGTAGAAGTTAGAGATTATTAGTTATATTTTAAAACCCTGGCTGCGCGCAACAGTTAGACAATATTAGTTATTGTTTTAGTTATTGTTTAATGACATTCAAGTCGCGCTGAAAGGCGGAAATGGGTCCGCGCTTCGTTGTTATTTACGTTGTAACATAAGCTGATTTGTGATCAGTTATTAACAAAAATTTAACTCAGAAAAACTAATTCAGCTAACAATTGTTTTAGGGGTTTCTCGTTTCTGTAGTTAAATTTGAATGAAATTCAACCCTCGCGCTGAGGTTGTTTGAATGAGTCCCGCCCCTGCTGCAAACAACGAATCAAATGTGAGCAGTACATGACGTCAAACGGGGTCCGTGGGGCTGGGCCCGATAGAACCACGGTGAAGATGGTTCCAGAACAAGGGTGGATCACGGGCGGAAAAGGTAAATGCGAATACGCCGAACCCGGGTTAGAAGCTGGGAGAGCCGGGGAGGGCTGGCCAATGCGAAAACGGCTTTTGTACTCCGTATGATGGGGACAGCTGCTGTTGCACAGGGCATGGGAATGGCGGAAGTGGTCATCGCAATCCGCCACCTCTGGATGACTTTAACGGATCTCTCGGAGGGACAAAAGGTGTCTTTTCTCCACCACTCGATAGAGCAGACGGGGTTGTTTGGTAAAGCTTTGGAGCGAATTCAGACCAAGCTGGACCAAAGACGCAGATAGGCGGAAGCTCTCCGGGTGGGCATTCCCCGGAGAAGCTTCACCCCCCCAAGGGAGTCTGCTGGAAACAGACCTGCGCAATGTCTGCACCACTCGGCAATGCGTGCCCCACCGCAGAAGTGGCTAGCATATGAGGAGGAGCCCAGGCAAAGACCCCCGCAGGGCCAACCTCGCACCGAGCACGCATGGAGCAAAAACAGGTTTGTCCCCCACCAGGCGACCAAACATAGGGCCTCCTCGGCGAATCGAGACAACAGACAAAAACGTGTATGATGAACCAGGTCCACGTTTCCACGTTACACGATCACCCGACCACGTGGTAACGGGAATGATCCCCCCCATGTCCAGACTTTGCTTGTAACACAGTACAAAAAGCTGGTTTATTTTCAGCATGCACAAATCATGCTTTCTCTGCTGTGAGTGACATATAATCATGTACGTCATTGCACATAAGCATGAATAAAGTTCATGGAACAGCTCCTCTCTGTTTTATTGACTCTCAAAATAAAAAAAAAATAAAAACAACAACACACAATCTTCAGCAAAACAGGTCCCTCTGGCCTGCAAGCAGTCATAAAGGGAGAGGGCATTTTCCCCCCTCTCCCTTTATTTTCATTCATTTATTCTAAATAAAGGTTGAATGAATGAATGAAAATAAAGGGAGAGGGCCTTTTCCCCCCTCTCCCTCACGACCCACGGGGTATTAGCATAATTAATAAACCCCAGCAGAGTGCCTCTGATTCATCTGCAGTGAGCAGACACAGAGGCGTCTGCGAATCCCCCCCACACCTCTCAGGGAGACAGGTGGGGAGGGTCACGTGCTCAAGCCCTCATTCCGTTGTGAACGTTGAGACAGCCAATACACTAACCAGACGAACACGTGACATGTCCGCACCTCATGGAGGCAAGCTGACAGAGTCCGACGACGGGAGGGCTACATCAGACGCCCTCAGGTCGCTATAAACTTCACACCTTCATAACAATGACTGTGTTCAGCCTGCTGTGGATGAAAACGAGTCGGAGCCGAATCAGATCTCTCTTCCTGTTTTTCGAGGGGGACTGAGCTCCTTATCACCAAATAATCTGAAGTCTGCCAAACCAAAAGGAACAACCCCATGTTCTTACGGTGCAGCCGCTCCTTTGTTATTAACGAGGGACATGCAATGCCCAAGCAGTACTCAGACAGCACGTCACCTCCTGTTCTGTGCTGATCCAAATCTGCTTTCAAAAATAATTCTCCCAAAGGGTGAAACACAAACCTCGGTCGGTTTACCTGGTACCAACGCTCCATTAAAGCCAAGGACCAGTAGACTGGACCACCCCAGAAAACGGATTGGAGTCAAGAGGTCTGCTCGTTTACATAGCTCGCAGCCTCACAGCAGGACTCCAAACTTGAAGGAGGAAAATAGACTTTCTGCTCCAAACCTATCTAATAAGGATGACAGGTTACATCTGCCTTCAATTAACCCTGAGCAGGGTAACTTGGGAGCACATCAGCAAGGAGGCCTCCTTCCCAATCTGGTTGACCCCCAGGGGTTAACAGCCTCTGTGTCATCAGAAGGGGCAGTATAGCAACTTAGGCCTGGAACTGCCAAAAGTCTCAGCTTGTTGGCTGAAAAGAACAGGTTGATGGCATCAGGCTTGCCAGAAAATGTGGTATTGACCATACAAAATGCCCGTGCTGGATCAACACAATCTTTATACGCACAAAAGTGACGTATTTTTGAAGCCTGGTGCTCAGAAAGAAATATTTCTTATGCATGCGACTTAGCTCAGCTCCTGGCTTTCTTTCAGGACTTACTGGAAAAAGGTTGTTCTTATTCAACGATTAAAGTGTTCCTATCAGCTATTTCAGCCTGTCACGAAGGCTGGGGACACAGGATACCCGAGGCACATCCAATCATAATAAGATTTATGAAGGGTGTCCTTCGGACTAAACCACCCAGCAGGACCCTGACCCCTGGTTGGGATCTTGGCCTGGTCTTGGGGGCTCTCTGTGACCCGCCATTCGAGCCACTGAGCGAGGTTAAGATAGATTTACTATCTTATAAAACTGCTCTACTCCTGGCTCTTTGCTCGGCGAAACGCGTGAGTGACCTCCATGCATTGTCTGTACATCCAATGTGTACCAGATTCGCCCCTGATGGGTCAAAGGTCACACTAAGGCCAAATCCCGCATACACTTCCAAGGTCTTGACTTTGAACCATAGGAGTCTAGACTTTGATCTCTCCTCCTTTCCACCTGCTCCTGTCCTCACTCAAGAACAGGAAAGGCTACAGGCTCTCTGCCCAGTGAGGGCTTTACGCACCTACATGCAGAGAACAGCAGAATGGAGGAAAACAAACCAATTGTTTGTTTGCTTTCCAGCACCTGCTACCGGGAGAGCTCTATCAAAACAACGCCTCTCACATTGGGTGACTGAGGCCATTAAAAGGGCCTACAGTAGCAAAGGTCAACAGGTACCCTTTGGAGTGCATGCTCACTCCACTAAGGGCTTGGCTACTTCCTGGTCATTATTCAAGGGTGTACCAGTCGCAGACATCTGTGCTGCTGCGAATTGGAGCTCATTAAATACTTTTGCAAAGCATTATAGTTTGGATGTTACTGCGGGTGACGTCACTCAGGCTGTCCTTTCTAATACACAATAGAAAGTAGCCTTGGGATGCCTGCTGGTCAAGAGCAGACGTTCACTCTAGTATGCATTTTACTGAGCATTTCAAGGGAGTGAATGGATTACGTTCCCATAGCAAGTATGTTGCACTGAGAGACCAGACTGAAAGGGAACTGAAAGTTATGCACCATAACTCATGTTCCCTGAAGGAAGGGAACGAGGTGCAACATAGCTGGCCCTTTTCAATGCTGAAAGCTCGGTGAAGTGCAACTTTGGAGAAAGATGGAGGGGCGCAAGCCGCTTAAGTACCCAGAGGGCGGGGCCTCTAGCGCGGCGATGACGCCCCTAGCCGTAAAGGCGTGATTAGAGCAAGTATGTTGCACCTTGTTCCCTTCCTTCAGGGAACATGAGTTATGGTGCATAACTTTCAGTTTGTAATCTGCAGAATAACATTTTCTTTTCTCAGATGTCTCTAA
>JBBPBX010014356.1:0-42794 GCA_038048925.1 Garcialebias charrua
CAAAGTGTTTTTGGGTCAACAGGTCACATGACCTGGAAGCTATTGAAGAAAAACGCTCATTTTTGACAATTTTAATGGTTAAAAAATGTACAATGACTTAAAATAGAAAACAAAAGACTATGTCTCAACTATAGAGACTAGTATAATTATTTCAAAGTGTTTTTGGGTCAACAGGTCACATGGCCTGGAAGCTATTGAAGAAAAACACTCATTTTTGACAATTTTAATGGTTAAAAAATGTACAATGAATTAAAATAGAAAACAAAAGACTGTGCCTCAATTAAAGAGAGTAGTATAATTATTTCAAAGTGTTTTTGGGTCAACAGGTCACATGTCTTGGAAGCTATTGAAGAAAAACGCTCATTTTTGACCATTTTAATGGTTAAAAAATGTACAATGACTTAAAATAGAAAACAAAAGACTGTGCCTCAACTATAGAGACTAGTATAATTATTTCAAAGTGTTTTTGGGTCAACAGGTCACATGTCTTGGAAGCTATTGAAGAAAAACGCTCATTTTTGACCATTTTAATGGTTAAAAAATGTACAATGACTTAAAATAGAAAACAAAAGACTGTGCCTCAATTAAAGAGAGTAGTAGAATTATTTCAAAGTGTTTTTGGGTCAACAGGTCACATGACCTGGAAGCTATTGAAGAAAAACGCAATTTTTTTACCATTTTAATGGTTAAAAAATTTACAATGACTTAAAATAGAAAACAAAAGACTGTGCCTCAATTAAAGAGAGTAGTAGAATTATTTCAAAGTGTTTTTGGGTCAACAGGTCACATTACCTGGAAGCTATTGAAGAAAAATGCTCATCTTTGACCATTTTAATGGTTAAAAAATGTAGAATGACTTAAAATAGAAAACAAAAGACTATGCCTCAACTATAGAGACTAGTAGAATTATTTCAAAGTGTTTTTGGGTCAACAGGTCACATGACCTGGAAGCTATTGAAGAAAAACGCAAATTTTTGACAATTTTAATGGTTAAAAAATGTACAATGACTTGAAATAGTAAACACAAGACTGTGCCTCAATTAAAGTGAGTAGTAGAATTATTTCAAAGTGTTTTTGGGTTAACAGGTCACATGTCTTGGAAGCTATTGAAGAAAAACACTCGTTTTTTAACCAAAAAATTGTTAAAAATTGTACAATGGCTTAAAATAGAAAACAAAAGACTGTGCCTCAACTATAGAGACTAGTATAACTATTTCAAAGTGTTTTGGGGTCAACAGGTTACATGACCTGGAAGCTATTGAAGAAAAACACTCATTTTTGACAATTTTAATGGTTAAAAAATGTACAATGAATTAAAATAGAAAACAAAAGACTGTGCCTCAATTAAAGAGAGTAGTAGAATTATTTCAAAGTGTTTTTGGGTCAACAGGTCACATTACCTGGAAGCTATTGAAGAAAAACGCTAATTTTTTAACTTTTTAATGGTGAAAAAATGTACAATGACTTAAAATAGAAAACAAAAGACTGTGCCTCAATTAAAGTGAGTAGTAGAATTATTTCAAAGGGTTTTTGGGTCAACAGGTCACATGTCTTGGAAGCTATTGAAGAAAAATGCTAATTTTTGATCATTTTAATGGTTAAAAAATGTACAATGACTTAAAATAGAAAACAAAAGACTGTGCCTCAATTAAAGAGAGTAGTAGAATTATTTCAAAGTGTTTTTGGGTCAACAGGTCACATGACCTGGAAGCTATTGAAGAAAAACGCAATTTTTTTACCATTTTAATGGTTAAAAAATTTACAATGACTTAAAATAGAAAACAAAAGACTGTGCCTCAATTAAAGAGAGTAGTAGAATTATTTCAAAGTGTTTTTGGGTCAACAGGTCACATTACCTGGAAGCTATTGAAGAAAAATGCTCATCTTTGACCATTTTAATGGTTAAAAAATGTAGAATGACTTAAAATAGAAAACAAAAGACTATGCCTCAACTATAGAGACTAGTAGAATTATTTCAAAGTGTTTTTGGGTCAACAGGTCACATGACCTGGAAGCTATTGAAGAAAAACGCAATTTTTTTACCATTTTAATGGTTAAAAAATTTACAATGACTTAAAATAGAAAACAAAAGACTGTGCCTCAATTAAAGAGAGTAGTAGAATTATTTCAAAGTGTTTTTGGGTCAACAGGTCACATTACCTGGAAGCTATTGAAGAAAAATGCTCATCTTTGACCATTTTAATGGTTAAAAAATGTAGAATGACTTAAAATAGAAAACAAAAGACTATGCCTCAACTATAGAGACTAGTAGAATTATTTCAAAGTGTTTTTGGGTCAACAGGTCACATGACCTGGAAGCTATTGAAGAAAAACGCAAATTTTTGACAATTTTAATGGTTAAAAAATGTACAATGACTTGAAATAGTAAACACAAGACTGTGCCTCAATTAAAGTGAGTAGTAGAATTATTTCAAAGTGTTTTTGGGTTAACAGGTCACATGTCTTGGAAGCTATTGAAGAAAAACACTCGTTTTTTAACCAAAAAATTGTTAAAAATTGTACAATGGCTTAAAATAGAAAACAAAAGACTGTGCCTCAACTATAGAGACTAGTATAACTATTTCAAAGTGTTTTGGGGTCAACAGGTTACATGACCTGGAAGCTATTGAAGAAAAACACTCATTTTTGACAATTTTAATGGTTAAAAAATGTACAATGAATTAAAATAGAAAACAAAAGACTGTGCCTCAATTAAAGAGAGTAGTAGAATTATTTCAAAGTGTTTTTGGGTCAACAGGTCACATTACCTGGAAGCTATTGAAGAAAAACGCTAATTTTTTAACTTTTTAATGGTGAAAAAATGTACAATGACTTAAAATAGAAAACAAAAGACTGTGCCTCAATTAAAGTGAGTAGTAGAATTATTTCAAAGGGTTTTTGGGTCAACAGGTCACATGTCTTGGAAGCTATTGAAGAAAAATGCTAATTTTTGATCATTTTAATGGTTAAAAAATGTACAATGACTTAAAATAGAAAACAAAAGACTGTGCCTCAATTAAAGAGAGTAGTAGAATTATTTCAAAGTGTTTTTGGGTCAACAGGTCACATGACCTGGAAGCTATTGAAGAAAAACGCAATTTTTTTACCATTTTAATGGTTAAAAAATTTACAATGACTTAAAATAGAAAACAAAAGACTGTGCCTCAATTAAAGAGAGTAGTAGAATTATTTCAAAGTGTTTTTGGGTCAACAGGTCACATTACCTGGAAGCTATTGAAGAAAAATGCTCATCTTTGACCATTTTAATGGTTAAAAAATGTAGAATGACTTAAAATAGAAAACAAAAGACTATGCCTCAACTATAGAGACTAGTAGAATTATTTCAAAGTGTTTTTGGGTCAACAGGTCACATGACCTGGAAGCTATTGAAGAAAAACGCAAATTTTTGACAATTTTAATGGTTAAAAAATGTACAATGACTTGAAATAGTAAACACAAGACTGTGCCTCAATTAAAGTGAGTAGTAGAATTATTTCAAAGTGTTTTTGGGTTAACAGGTCACATGTCTTGGAAGCTATTGAAGAAAAACACTCGTTTTTTAACCAAAAAATTGTTAAAAATTGTACAATGGCTTAAAATAGAAAACAAAAGACTGTGCCTCAACTATAGAGACTAGTATAACTATTTCAAAGTGTTTTGGGGTCAACAGGTTACATGACCTGGAAGCTATTGAAGAAAAACACTCATTTTTGACAATTTTAATGGTTAAAAAATGTACAATGAATTAAAATAGAAAACAAAAGACTGTGCCTCAATTAAAGAGAGTAGTAGAATTATTTCAAAGTGTTTTTGGGTCAACAGGTCACATTACCTGGAAGCTATTGAAGAAAAACGCTAATTTTTTAACTTTTTAATGGTGAAAAAATGTACAATGACTTAAAATAGAAAACAAAAGACTGTGCCTCAATTAAAGTGAGTAGTAGAATTATTTCAAAGGGTTTTTGGGTCAACAGGTCACATGTCTTGGAAGCTATTGAAGAAAAATGCTAATTTTTGATCATTTTAATGGTTAAAAAATGTACAATGACTTAAAATAGAAAACAAAAGACTGTGCCTCAATTAAAGAGAGTAGTAGAATTATTTCAAAGTGTTTTTGGGTCAACAGGTCACATGTCTTGGAAGCTATTGAAGAAAAACGCAAATTTTTGATCATTTTAATGGTTAAAAAAATGTACAATGACTTAAATAGAAAACAAAAGACTATGCCTCAACTATAGCCTGGCCCTCGCCATTCCTACGCAGCTCCGCTCAATTCTCATTTCCCTTCACTGCTGGGTCTGGGACTTGTCCCATAGACAAGGATATCTCCGGTAGATTTTTGACCGGACCAATCAGAGAACAGAAGGCGGAGTTTTGAACGACGTCGACTGACGTCGTCATTCAAAATGGCTGCCGCCACGAAGGAATTTTCAATAAAACAAGGTAAAAAACTATTATTTCTCTGCTGATAAAAAATGTATTTCTTAGCTAACGTTATATCAGAAGTGTTCCTGAGCAATCAGAGAGCAGAAGGCGGAGTTTTGAACGACGTCGACTGACGTCGTCATTCAAAATGGCTGCCGCCACGAAGGAATTTTCAATAAAACAAGGTAAACTATTATTTCTCTGCTGATAAAAAATATATTTCACCGCTGACGTTATATCAGAAGTGTTCCTGAGCTTAACAGTTCCTAAATCAATTCACGAAATGGTCAAATCTGCTGGATTTAAATAGTTTCGGTTTGACATTTTCCAAACAGCCTCGGGTGCGCTACGAAAATAAATGATAAAAAATCGAATTTTATCTCAAATGTTTCATCTAGGCCAACAGTCAGTAAATTAGAGACATATAATTACACACTGGTAGCAGAAAAAATATCCACCGAGTGGTTTCTGAGCTTTTTATCTGAATAGCCTGGACCTCGCCAGGCTAAACTAACAAAACTCCGCCTTCTGTTCTCTGATTGGTCCATTCAAAAATCTAACGGAGAAATCGCTGTCTATGGGAGAGATGCCAGACCCTAGTACAAAGCGAAGTGAAGGACATGGGTCTGGTATCAACCAGGCTACCTCAACTATAGAGACTAGTATAATTATTTCAAAGTGTTTTTGGGTCAACAGGTCACATGGCCTGGAAGCTATTGAACAAAAACACTCATTTTTGACAATTTTAATGGGTAAAAAAATGTACAATGAATTAAAATAGAAAACAAAAGACTGTGCCTCAATTAAAGAGAGTAGTAGAATTATTTCAAAGTGTTTTTGGGTCAACAGGTCACATGACCTGGAAGCTATTGAAGAAAAACGCTAATTTTTGACCATTTTAATGGTTAAAAAATGTACAATGACTTAAAATAGAAAACAAAAGACTGTGCCTCAATTAAAGAGAGTAGTAGAATTATTTCAAAGTGTTTTTGGGTCAACAGGTCACATGTCTTGGAAGCTATTGAAGAAAAACGCTCATTTTTGACCATTTTAATGGTTAAAAAATGTACAATGACTTAAAATAGAAAACAAAAGACTGTGCCTCAACTATAGAGACTAGTATAATTATTTCAAAGTGTTTTTGGGTCAACAGGTCACATGTCCTGGAAGCTATTGAAGAAAAACGCTCATTTTTGACCATTTTAATGGTTAAAAAATGTACAATGACTTAAAATAGAAAACAAAAGACTGTGCCTCAATTAAAGTGAGTAGTAGAATTATTTCAAAGTGTTTTTGGGTCAACAAGTCACATGGCTTGGAAGCTATTGAAGAAAAACACTCATTTTTTAACCAAAAAATTGTTAAAAATTGTACAATGGCTTAAAATAGAAAACAAAAGACTGTGCCTCAATTAAAGTGAGTAGTAGAATTATTTCAAAGTGTTTTGGGGTCAACAGGTCACTTGACCTGGAAGCTATTGAAGAAAAACGCTCATTTTTGACAATTTTAATGGTTAAAAAATGTACAATGACTTAAAATAGAAAACAAAAGACTATGTCTCAACTATAGAGACTAGTATAATTATTTCAAAGTGTTTTTGGGTCAACAGGTCACATGGCCTGGAAGCTATTGAAGAAAAACACTCATTTTTGACAATTTTAATGGTTAAAAAATGTACAATGAATTAAAATAGAAAACAAAAGACTGTGCCTCAATTAAAGAGAGTAGTAGAATTATTTCAAAGTGTTTTTGGGTCAACAGGTCACATGACCTGGAAGCTATTGAAGAAAAACGCTAATCTTTGACCATTTTAATGGTTAAAAAATGTACAATGACTTAAAATAGAAAACAAAAGACTGTGCCTCAATTAAAGTGAGTAGTAGAATTATTTCAATGTGTTATTGGGTCAACAGGTAACATGGCCTGGAAGCTATTGAAGAAAAATGAGGATGAACTCTAAATTCAGATCTCCATAATCCAGTTAATACTAGTCATAATGACCATTTCAGATATCATAAATGAAGAAGTCATTCTAGATATCCAGTTATCAATTCTTGACATCCAAAATGCATTTCTACTAGTATAAATCTAGTTAAAGATATCAACTACTGATTATTTGACTAGTTAATGTGGAATTTCAGATATCTGAAATGTTAATAATGCCTATACAAATTACACTTATAGATACTTACAAATATATTTTGACTATCGTTCAGCAGAATAATAGGGCTCCGTTTTAACATATAATAGGCAAGCTGACTAGCCACATTTCTATTATAGATAGCACTAATACATTCTACCTAGTCACAATTAAAATATTCCTAGTCAGAATTGTAATACAGCTATCACCAATTACATTTATGCCAGTATGAATTAACATTTCAGTGATCTGTAATCAAATTAGTACTAGTAAAAACTAAGTTTCAGATATCTAAAAATCATTACATATTTTAAGTGGCCGATTTAACATATATTAGCTTAACTGGATATGTATTTCAGACATCTTAAATTGAATTCTTCCTATCTGAAATGTTCATTTCAGATAGGAAGAATCACATTCTTACTAGTACAAATAATTTCAGTGGGCTTTTACTTCCAGATATCTAAAACAACATTTCTCCTCTCTAAAATAATAATTTCAGATAGGAAGAATGGAGTTCTTACTAGTACAAATGACGTCATTGGGATGTTACTTCCAGATATCTAAAACAACATTTCTCCTATCTAAAATTAACATTTCAGATAGGAAGAATGTAATTCTTACTAGTACAAATGACATCACTTTTCACATTCATGTGTATTGGGCTTTTACTTCCAGATATCTAAAACAACATTTCTCCTCTCTAAAATGATCATCTCAGATAGGAAGAATGTAATTCTTACTAGTAAAAATGACGTCATTGGGATGTTACTTCCAGATATCTAAAACAACATTTCTCCTCTCTAAAATGATCATCACAGATAGGAAGAATGTATTTCTTACTAGTAAAAATGACGTCATTGGGATGTTACTTCCAGATATCTAAAATAACATTTCTCCTATCTAAAATTAACATTCTGGATGTCTAAAAATTAACTTCAGATCTCTGTAATCCAATTGTTACTGGTTATACTATTTATTTCAGATGTCAAAAATGAAGAAAACATTTCAGAGATCAACAATATAATCTTTTAACATCAAAAATATATTTTTACTAGTAAAAATGTCTTTACAGATATCTACATCTGCATTTTTACTAGAAATAATTTAGCCTGGCCCTCGCCTTCCTGCACAGCTCCGCTCAATTCTCATTTCCCTTCACTGCACAGTCTGGGACTTCTCTCATTAACAACCATTTCTCCGGTAGATTTTTGTTCGGACCAATCAGAGAACAGAAGGGACGGAGTTTTGGACCCTAACCCACGCCCCCACCTGTCCCAGCGCGCAGAGCCCTATAAAAGGGCTCTGCCAGCGCGCAGTCAGCGAGCACCGGCATGTTCTCATTCAAAGCGATGCAAAGCGATGCAGAACTGTTTTATATGTGACACAAATTTATTAATTTCCCCTTCTTAATCCCTTATCTGGAGTTTTCTTTTGTTTTTTGGGCCAAAAGTCAAGTGATCGCTCGCGCCCTCCTCCTTCTCTCCCTCCGCTGAAATGAACAAGGAAATGGCTGTCACGAGAATTAAACTCGGGTTTTACGTTGCTGACCGAGTCCCATCAGATGTTCTGGTCTTCTGGTGAGCTGGACCAGCGATCCATGGTTTTATTGTATTTTATTAAAACGTTTTATTAACATATAAACACAGAATTTCCAGCGCGGCAGCCGGCAGCAAGAGAAAAGCTCAGGAGGCGGAGCAGTTGTCAAGTTCACCAGAGCACGGGGAGCAGCCATACATGGCTCTGAGGGGAGGGAGCAGAATGCTTTTCCTGTTCAAAATATCCAATGGTTTTGTTCCTCAGCAGAGCCCACGCCTCCAGCAAGAATCGTTTTAAAATGGAGAGGTCCCAGACCCTAGTCTGAAGCGAAGTGAAGGACAGGGTGTGGTTTTAACCAGGCTAGGAATAATTTAGCTGTGGATATCCATAATGGTCATTCTTCCCATCTATAAATCCGTTTCTACGAATATTAAATTAGATACGTTTGGACACGTAAGAGTGGGACGTCAGCGTGAGCACCTTTTACTCTGGCAGTGACAGGAAGTTGTACTTCCCGCTTTCTAACACTATCGGCGCATTTGGACGTAGTAAAATGGGAACAGACATGGAAAGATCTTCGAGATCTTCGGCTTTTGGCAGACTTTTCGGGGCCATTTCTCATGCAAGACAGGAACTTAATAATCCAGAGGAAATACTGTCTGCTACAAGGCGACTTTTCCGACGTCGCCCCGCCAGACAAGGTAAGCTAGCAAAATTGTATTAAGCCGGTAGCAAAGAAGTTGTGTGAAAGTTAATATGATTATATTTATCCCCGAAAAAGTTAATAACGGATTTGTTAGTGATAATAAAAGACTACGCCAAAGGCCATTTTAACTAGTTAATGAATTGAGTAGTAAAGTTTATTTAATTTGTTAATATTTGGGTAAGTTCGTTGCTAATTTCATTGGTAGAACCTCCAGGCGCTGTGGCGCTAAGCCTCATGATATTTTACGTTGTAAAACGATTACAATCTTTTATCTGTTAATCACATGCATTTCTTAATTCACAGGATGATAATTTTTATTTTATTTTAGTAGGCCTAAATCTCATGAAGTGTGAGACCAATAAGGTTAGACGTAAGATTTACACTAAGTTGCAAATGTAAACCAATTAGGCTTACTTCCCCCATAGGTTCCACCACATGTAGGAATGGCCAAAAGAGCAAACTTCACATGGCATCCAAACGTTAAAAGCAATTTGATGAAGAAAGTTTCATCAACAGACATCCCGCACAGGTGTCGAACTCCGATCCTCGAGGGCCACTGTCCTGCATGTTTTCTCGTTTTCCTGCTCAAACACACCTGATTTGCATGAATGGATGATTAACAGGCTTCTTCACAATTTAAGTAGTTAATTGAAGCACTGAATCAGGTGTGTTGAAGCAAAGAAACACGGAAAACATGCAGGAAAGCGGTCCTCGAGGACCTGAGTTTGACACAGCCTAAAGGCTCTATTACTAATATGCTGGTAGGCAACACTGCCAGATGTTCTTGGTCTATGTCCAGACCAGTCTTGGTGGCAGTAGAAATACCTATTCAATGTTAGATTATTTTTTTATTCATTTGATATGTCTTAGACTGCAAAAGGGTTAAAGAAACAAAAATTAAGTTGCTATACAGTATTCTGTATTTTGTGTTTTCACTGTTACTTATTAGAATATATAGTTCCATAGATTGTTGTTATTTTAGTTATTACTGCTTCTTAGTTGCTTTTGTTTGGAAATTTTTTTTTATATATGAAATATCTTTGACAGGATCCATTGGAAGACGGGCAAACCCTTTGTGGCAGGCAAGACTCTTTCTTCTTCCTGGTCCAAATTTTGATGTTCTTCCCTCTGCAACGGATCTTCAACACCTTGTCAAAAATGGATTAGGTAAAGTTTAGATCAAAATATGTGAAATATAGAAATTATGCATACATTAATTTTTGCTGTTAAGCCTCATTGTACCATTTTTTTTATCAATTGATTTGCTTTAGCCATATGAGGCTAATTATTTATGTGTTCACACATTAAAGCAAATGTCTTTTAGAAAGGAAGTATTAGGCCAAGGCATTGTAATATCAAAGCCTATATTATGAAGACACGGTTCTTAAAATAATAAGCAGCCTTTTCAACTTAAAGTAAAGACTTGCAGGTTAGGTGGAGGTCTCCCTTAAAAAAGTCTGTGTGTATCAATAGCACTTGTACAGACAGATAAAGGCTGAATATTCAGTGTTTGTAACTGAGCTATGAGTTTGTAGTTGTAATCGTTTAGGTGTTTCCCACTAATGTGTTAATATATATTTTTTCTTTTTCTTTATTTAGGCCAACCAGCTCACAATGAGTCAACAGTGGGTGGAGAAAGTTTGAAGATAGACCTGACGTGGACGCTGTCTGACCTAAATAATTTCATCTGCCTCTTACCCACCGCACAACTGCAAACGCGCCTGCCGTCCCCTTTTTGCCGCTGGTCACGGTCCCACTGGCCACTGAACACCGTCTGATGACGTACACTAGGGGGTAGCAGAGGGAGGGGTCTCTGGCTTGTTTTCCGGGTTCAGTTGTTGTTTTAACTGCACCTCCGACGGTCTTCGATGAGATTAAAACTTTTTTTTATGTTTGGGGTGATCTACACTGGAGAGTACACCAGCCTGTCAGCAGCAACTGTAAAAATGCCACGTTTCTTACCGGAGTTTGGTTCCAATTCCTGGAGGCTGGATCCGGTGAGTTTAAAAAGTCCGAAAAAAGTCCCGTTGTGGTTGTGTAATCAGATAGCGAGGCTCTCCCGACTGTTTGCCGGATGCGTCGAGCCGCCAGAGATCAACATTTGGGACGTCTGCGGCTCGACGGCGACGCGCGCGTGCGTGTGCAGGCTGCCACCGCGCCGCTTCGATCAGTTGAATCTCGCCGCTTCCTTGTTCCCCGTGACTCCACGCGTCTCCTCCATAGACTTTGAATGTAAACCGGTGTTATCCGGCCGCTTCGGCCGCCCGACGCCGGGGGCAGGGTTTATCCTCAGATAAGTTTAAATCTGACCGGGTTTGAGTTGGCAAGGGTAGGCAAGAGGCGCAAGCTTCAAAAGTTACAGGCAGGCTCAGTGAGAGAACTTAAAAAAGTGTTGGAAAAAGCAGACTGTACATCTTGCCTCGTGTGGAAATAATGCAGGTTTGGATCCTTTTAGTTACACAGCATTGTCACAATATTTTCATTCATATTTACAACAAGAAGTCTTAAACCTTCATCTGTAACCACAGATTCCACCATCTACTGAAATAACGTCTGTGACAGCGGCCACTGTTTCAAACAGTGAAACACTGCAGGTGTCAGAAAATGTCATGCCACATCAGGTAAAATGTTAACAGCAACTGTTGTCGAACAAAAAAAGTTCTGTGTTCTTTATTCAAGTTCTCAAATTAAGCATGATTTTAAATGTATAGCAACATGTCATTTTTTCCTGTGAAAGTAAAACCTGTAATTCCATTTTGGAACTAATCAGTTCACCTTAAATTTAGAGTAAAGTAATGAATATCCACAGGAAAGGGTAAGAGGGTACAGGACATGTGCCGAAAAGAACAGTTTTCAGTGGTATCTGCCCAAATTTCCCTTTAGTTTTCTTTGCTCTAGCAAAGTTAATTAAAAGTGTGTGTGTGGACTTTTAATTCTTACTCTTAAAGTAAAGGTTGTCCTTTGAAAGTTCTGACTGAATTCAGTTAGCAAATTTTGATATCTGAATTGGATTCTGCAGGAGGGGATACCAGATAACTCATTTCCTTGTTACGTCTCCAACTCCATTGCAATGCCAGGCCAAAGTCATGCAGCTTTGATCTCCCAGGTATGTAAAAAATAAAATTAACACACAACATTGTTTTACTGCTAAGTGTGATAGTTGAGAAATACTATCAGACACATTTTCTAGACCCTTCAGGAATCACGGATACTATGCTCTGAGCAAGATGATGAGTACCAGAGGTCCC
This sequence comes from Garcialebias charrua, assembly GCA_038048925.1. Classification (NCBI taxonomy): domain Eukaryota; kingdom Metazoa; phylum Chordata; class Actinopteri; order Cyprinodontiformes; family Rivulidae; genus Garcialebias; species Garcialebias charrua. The sequence continues at coordinate 12,059 of JBBPBX010014356.1, forward strand.
TATTTGCCGACCAAGAGAAGGTTTGTTTTTTATTTTTATTTTTTCATTGGTTTTGTAATCTTTGCAATCAACTTACCTGTTCTCCTTTCATTTACATGTCCTCATGTCACTCCTCCAGTGCCAGATTGTTACATTTGCCCAGAAATTCAGCTTTTTTTCTTTTCTTTTTTTTTTACAGAAGTTGCACACATTTTTGTTTTTCAAGTATAAGGTTTTGCATTGTGCTAACTGCCTTTTTTGTTATCAGGTTCCTGTTGTATACCCTTAACAGTTATGAGTTCATTACAAAATAGTGATTTTTGTGCTGCAATTTCATGTGCAATGACAGGAAATGAGGAAACGGGCCTTGGAGAACATAGAGGAACGGCGTAAAATGGTGAGTTATGTCCAAGGGCATGTTTTATTTGTTTACATGCACGCTGTAAATTTAAATATTAATGTACATTCAAGGCCATCAGGGAACGCTGTCTTCGATTGGCTGATCGAGAGGAACCCAACGATGGAATTTCTTTGAAGTTCAAGTTCCCTGATGGTTCAGTAAAGATGGGCAAATTTAATGAATCTGAGCCAATTCAGGTAATGTCTCACATTAAGCTTTAACATGTAAAAGTCACTAAATAAAAGGCAACTATTACAAATAAGAAAAAATCTCCATCCTAGGTTCTCTTTGACTTTATTGGTCAAGCTGAGGAAGCCAGTGAAATTTTTAAGGTTCAGGGAGCCACTACTTGCACAGCCATTGTGAGCACCTCAAGTGGGATCATTTCAGAGCAAGGAATCAGGACTAATTCCACATTTTATGTACTTTGGATGTCAAGCATGGATGTTCAGGTAAGACTAATTTTAACTTTTGTAGAACTGGTGAATTTTACATTTCAACGCTCATAGCATTACTCAGTTTTCATATTTGTGCTCTTTTTTCCTAACTGTTAGGAATGGATTTCCAGTCAAATGGAAAATGAACAACCACAGACCACAGGGGCCGCCTCTGAGCTGCTCTTGAATCCACATGGTCTTCTGCCTTACAGCCCAATACCAGACTTGTCCCACATACCAATTCTGATAGATGATGATGATGATGAGAGTGAAGTCCCTGTCTCTCCTGGCCTTCAGACTCCGAAGAATGCTTCCCACCTAGACTCTGCCACTGAGTATGTGTTATGATTGTTCTTTATGTAAATCAAAATCCAATTTGAGTCATTACAAATTTAGTAACCAAAACTTTTAAAATGGGATGATAGCATTTTTATGTAAAAGTTAAGTTTTCTCCTCCTTCCTATGTCTCACAGAGTTACCCTGCAAGATATTTTATCTCAGCTGATCAGTGGAGTGGACATGAGTATTTCTCCAACCAGCAATCAGATAAATGTGTGTCGGAGCAACATCTTGAAATGCAGCTTGAAAGCATTTCAGCGTCACCGCTTTACCCCAGAGGCAAAACTTGACGTTGTCTTTGTGGATGAGGACTTGAATGGAGAGGGGGCGGTGGATGAGGGAGGTCCAACTAGAGAGTTTTTGAGGCTACTTATGAAGGCAATTCATGACTGCTGCATCTTTGAGGGGCATGAAAAGGCTCGCCAACTGGCATTGAGCACTGAAGGTTAGGAAAAATGTATATATGTGCTATGGTATTATTTTGAATGCTAGGGTTTTTTCTTTCTTTTTTTAATGATGCCTCAATTAATTGTGTATTATAAGCAGTGGAACTTGTAATTTTTTGGAGTACTTTTTAACAAACTGTCCTGTGTTTCTTCTGCAGCATTGGAAACAAAGTTGTACTACTTTGTAGCAAAAATGATTACTGTCTGTGTAGTCCACGGAGGAGTTGGCCCCCATTTTTTTCTCTGAGAGGCTGTTTCAGCAGATCTGTGGGCTTCCAACAGCCACTGTCAGAGTTGAAGAGCTCCATGATCACAAACTCCGGGAGCAGCTAATGAGGGTATTATTATTAGCTGACATTTTGCTAACCCTTTCAATGTGTGTAATCCATCTATGTAATTTTTGTAATTGCTTAGTCCTGGATAGATTGGTGCCTAACCCAGGTGAGACGTTGCCTCTGTTTGTGAGGTTTGCATGTTCTCTCTGTGTATGTGTGGTTTCTCTTCAGGTAATCTGGCTTACTCCCATCGTCCAAAGACATGCATGTTAGGTGAGTTTGTATGTTGAAGTGATTATGTACTTATCTTTATTCAGATACAAGAAGCTGAAACCACCAAGGAGGCAAATTTTGCCATTGAGGAAGCAGCCGACATCCTTAGCATCATGGGTTGCCTTAGGCATGTCTCAAAACTGGAGGAAAAGGACTCCCTGGTTCACTCCGCAGTCGAGTTCATTGTCAACGGACGTATGAGAAATGCTCATGACCAGTAAGCTATTCCCAGTCTCTTATTTTGATGTAGCTGTTGATGTTGTCATAACATCTCTGCTGAAAGATAAAAATCGGTTTCCTCCATGTTGCTGTAAGCTTACTTGTGTTATGTTGCTTCTTTTTTTTTTATTTTTTAAATTGATGGACAGGAATAATCTATAGATTAGATCAAACTATAAAATCTAGTAGACAGTAGTTGAGGTCTTTCCACTGGCTGCCTGTCTGTCAGAAGACATATTTTTAAGTTCTGCTGTTGGTCTATAAAGATCTGAATGCTCCACAATGAACCTACTAGACCACCCAGGTCCTCTGGATCTGATCTGGACCAGTTCCCAGAGTCAGAAGCAGACCTGGAGAAGCTGTATTCAGATTCTCTTCACGTTTGGAACAAACTTCCAGATACAGCGGAAACACTTGTACAGTACTTGCACCAATGGTTAATGACCTACCTGTTCTCATCAGAATTATTAATATTGCCTTTGCAAATTTTCAGTTATCAGGGTCATTGCAATAGCAAACAGACCTAAATTGAAGGAAACCGGACTTTTGCTCAGTTTTTCTTAAAATGTACACATCTGCACAGTTCAAAGAAACTTCACGTGTAATGTACACAATGTCACATCTGCACGTTTTTGTACTTCTGAAATTGTTTGTTAATGTTGCTGCTTATTTTAAATGTAGTTTTTCAGGCTCTCTATACTTAATGGTTTTTATGTTTTTTATGCAAATTATTTTATATATCAAATTTACTATACTAATAAAGTTACCTTGCCTCTTAGGTTTGTAGAGGGCTTCAACACTCTTGGGCTACTGAAAGAGCTCCAGAAACACCCAACTGTTTTTCATGACATGTTCGTGTGTGAGGAGAAACCCCTCACAGCCAGGGACTTGAGCGGCCTTTTCACAGTGGCCTATTCTGCTCAGGGCAGCAATCGGCGAGCTCTGGAGAATCAGTTGGTGTGCTTTTGGAGAGACTGGCTGATTGACATTGAAGGTCTGCTTTTTGAGTTTTACTTATTTTTTTTAAAGATTAAGACTTACTTTGTACAATACAACAAAACTGCGGTAATATTTCCATGTCTAACAGTTTCTTTCTTCCATTTATATGTCATAGAAGAGGAGGATGGTCCACTGTCTCTTGAAGATGTGCTGGTGTTCACCTCTGGAGCCTCTGCCATCCCTCCCCTTGGCTTTTCCTGCCAGCCTGAAATTCAGTTTCTGCATGACACCAAGAAAATTTACCCAGAAGCCAATACGTGTGTTGTTGTTCTGTATCTGCCGCTGCACTCCTCCTATGAGGCTTTTACAACATACATGATGGTACATGATGGAGGGAATTTTGCAAGCTCCGACCTTTGGAATTTCTTAAAAGGCTCCAAATGTTGAAAGGTGGCTAAAACTGGACAGTGTTCCATGCTTGTTTGTTGCATGTTTATCCAGTGGTTGTTTGTTTTAATTTTAAGGCAAAACACGATTTTACAAGTTCCGATATGTGTGCCAATGTTTTTAAAATTCTACTTTTCATTATTTTAATGGATTTTACAAAAAGGCACTTTACTGGTAGTAATGATCAACTATCTGAAGTCCGTGCCAGATTGATTTCATGTTCTGTCAGGTTGAGTTTAAAATGTTTTTATATTTTAATGACAGTTCTGAAGTTTACAAGTTGGTATCCAATACTAACATATGTTCCCTTCTGTATTTGGCTTCATGACAATAAAGCAATTACTGAGGTGTGGTGTACCGATATCACGAGGTAATAATGCAGCAGGACGCAGGCATGAACTTCACAGAACCATGCTTTACTTCAACTCTTCTTCTAAGCAAATCTATGCACACGGTTACAGCGCCCTCCAGAGGTGTAATGCAGAACTGAATATACAACATATTTCCCCTTTGTTTAAAAGGAACTTACCAGTAGGCAGAAACGGAAATCTTCTCAAAACAGTAATGCATTCTGAACAAACTGCTTCCCTTCATTAAGTAATATGTATAACTTCCTTAGTAGTAGCAATAACAGTAACAACCATTTTTTTAAATCACATCACCAGTAAACTATGTCATGTATCCAACTTAACAGCAGAAATTATAACTCAATCTTTTACTTTAGCTTTAAGCTTCACTTGAATAAAACAGCTTTTCTTTTTCTCATTTTCTCATCAACTTTTCAGTAAGCATTTTTAAAATCCATGAAACAATATTACTCAACAAATTTTGAATGTAAACAGTTTCAGTACATTTCAGTCACTTTGTATTCTTACAGCATTTCTCTCTTTTTTTTTATTCAAAACCATTAAATAATGATTACTGCTCATAATCACTAAGCCAGCCTGGCTTTTTTCTAACTCTAGGAGGTCTTGGTGTTTTCTCATTAAATTGTTTTGAAGGTCCTGGATCAGGATCTGGATCAGGTCCTGGGTCAGGATCTGGAGGAACAGAGTCTGTAACAATGTCTGTTGCACTTTCTGGAACCAGAGAGAGATGAGATGCATTCCAGGTGCGTCCATCCTCTAACACATAGGAGCTTGCACTCACTTTGTCCATCACTCTGGCAGGTGCATGAAATTTTGATAGTCCTTTTTTAACATGAAAAGGCTTCCTCACTCGAACCAGGCTTCCTTTTACAATCTTTGGTACTTGTGCACCTCGTTTTGCATCCGTGTAAGTCTTTGATGTTCTTTGTCTGGAGGCAACACGGTCACGTAGTTCTTCTTCTGGTATAAGGGTGGATTTAGTAGCTGGTCCAATATTCACTTTCGTGCGCATCCTTCTGTTGAACATGAGCTCGAATGGTGACACTCCTGTAGTGCTGTGTGGTGTTGCACGATATGTGAACAGGAACTCCTGTACGAACGGTTTCCATGGTTTCCTTGTCTGCTCCGCTGTGAGGATTGTTTCCTTCAGAACACGGTTCCAGCGTTCCACAGCGCCGTTAGCTTGAGGATAGTACAGAGAAACTTTTCTGTGTGTAATGTCTCTCACTGACAGGAATTCTGCAAACTCACAGGATGTAAATTGTGTCCCATTATCACTTATCAGCTCAGTCGGGTTTCCAAACCTGGAGAATAATGTAGACAGGAACGTGGTGATTGCTTTTGTGGTAATGGAAGGAGTGAAAGCGACTTCCGGCCACTTTGTGTAATAGTCAATCAGTGTTATTGCATAACGACAATCCCACGTAGCTGATTCGAACGGTCCCACAATGTCGACTCCCACTTTCTGCCACGGTCCATCCGGCAGAGGAACTGGTTGAAGTGGTGCCACATGTGTTTTAGCACTTTTGTCGTTCATCTGGCATGTCACACATGTGTTGATGCTCTCCTGCACACACGCGTCCATGCTCGGCCACCAGTACAAGTCTCTCAGTCTCTGTTTGGTGCGGACGATGCCTTGGTGTGTCTCGTGTGCCAGGCTCACCAACTGCTTTCTTAGGGCCACAGGAACCAACCGTCGCTGAGGTCCTCTGTACACTGTCACGTCCTGAAGTGAAAGTTCATTTCTGACAGCAAAGTAAGGTTGAATCAGTGCAGGTAAGGATTTTGCTGTTCTGGGCCATCCTTTTATCATTTGCAGCCTCAGAGCAGTAAGTTCAGGGCATACTTCACATGCCACAGTGAAGTCCTTCACTGAGAGAGCTTTCAGTTCTGTAGTTAGCAAAGCTACCAACTCAGGCTCCTTCACTGGTTCTATGTTTTCTTCAGATGGAAGAGGCAGTCTGGAGAGGCAGTCAGCAGCATGATTTTGTTGAACAGGCTGCACACCCTCTCTGACTTTAATTTGGTGGATGAACCCTTTAGCAAGACCCAGTTTCTCCTTCATCACTGGTCCAGTTTTAATCTCTGTAACATTTTCAACTGGAGCTGCAGGTGAGGTAATTGTTGGAGAAGAATCATCATCTGAGTGCACAGTGTTGTTTGTAATACACAGTCTCAGTGATTTAAAAAGGTCCATTCCCAGTAAAGCTGTTCCTGTTTTCACCACATAAAACTTAGCTGGCACTTTTGTGTTTTCATGCTGAACAGTAGCTGGTAGGCATCCAATTACAGGGACTTCAAGTTTTGTATAAGTCACTAATTTTGAAGGCGGGTTAGTCAGCAGCACATCACTGAAGTATTTTCTGTAGAAATGTTCAGGAATAATAGACACTGCAGATCCTGTGTCCACCACTAGTGTCACATGGCAGGAAATTGACTTTGTATTTATGGTCACAGCACATTTAATCTTGTCATCTGTTTGCTCATTTTGTAGCATTCTCACTGTATTCATTTCAAGAACAACAACTTCTCCTACCTTAGCTGTAGGTTTATTGGATTTGCACACACGAGCAAAATGACCTGTCTTATTGCAGATTTTGCAACTCACTTTACGTGCTGGACAGTCTGGAGAATCAGCAAGATGTGTAGATGAGCCACATCTAAAACAACTTCGGTTCTGTCTCTGTGTTGCCGCAGGATCAGTAGAATTATAACTCCTCATTTTAGGTCTGAATTGTTGCTTTGGCTTTACTTTCACCACTTGTACAGCTGCTTGTGACTCAGACATGAGGCTCTGTGCATGTGAGTCAGACATGAGGCTTTGCGCGTGCACAATAGCAGCTTCCACTTGACACGCCATTTTTATTGCTGCATCCAGTGTGAGGTTTCCATCTGTCTGCAGTAACAGCTTCTCACGTATTCTTGGTGAACTTGCATGCTCTATGAGTTGATCTCTTATCATTTCATCTGCGTTTCTAGCAAAGTCGCACGTGGCAGCCAGCTCGCGCAGCGCGCCCACGTATTCAGCAACAGTCTCATGCGGTCTCTGCGTTCTTTGCCTAAACTTATGCCGCTCCACCACAACGTTTATTGCTGGGGTAAAATGCGCTCGCAGTGCAGCCACAGCTGAATCATAAGTGGTACCTGTGTTTGTAAGTGTATAAAATACACGTTGTCCTTCCGTGCCCAGGCAGTGTAGGAGCAGTGCACGTGTTCTCGTGTCGGGCCAGTCGTCCCCTTCTGCGTGAATAGCAAGCAGGTAGTTTTCAAACATCCTCATCCACATGTCGAACGGAATTGCAGGTTGTCCGGCAGATGGTAGAAACAATGCAGGAAGAGGCACAACATTCGCCATTCTCGTCGCCAATTTGTGGTGTACCGATATCACGAGGTAATAATGCAGCAGGACGCAGGCATGAACTTCACAGAACCATGCTTTACTTCAACTCTTCTTCTAAGCAAATCTATGCACACGGTTACAGCGCCCTCCAGAGGTGTAATGCAGAACTGAATATACAACATGAGGGAAAAAAAATAATTGAATGAGCTATTATTTATCTACTGGGCACCAAGTGTAAAATGAAATGTTAAACTCCACTAACATGTATCATTATTTAGCTCAATTTTTGAGTAAAATAATTTCAACAAACATTTTATTGTAATTTAGCTCACTGTTCTTATATTTAGCTAATTTTTACAAAATGTTGAATTTAAATGTTTAACAAATATTTGTAAACATTAAATCATAAATGCTAAACCTGTTGAAGTTAAATGCTGAAGTTCACGTATTTTGCTGTGTGCTCGGCTCATGTTATGACATCATCACCCTGACACAATAGCAACCATTAGCACTCCAATGCAGTTAGTTTCCTAAAAGACCTCAAACTTGCTTATATGGTTTGTGTCAAAGCTGCACTTCAAACTGCTGGACCACAGGTACCACCAGAGGTTGCGACTTTTTTGCTATCCGTCATGTTGACTGACGCTAAAAAAAAAAAATCGGTCATGATCAATTTTTACCCGTTGTTTTCTTTTGAAAATGACAATGACTAAACATTCATAGAAAGTGGCTATTGTGATTTTGCAGTTCTACCTCAGATGCGGCGCTTGCAGGATTTTATTGGAGAAAATCTCATCACACAAATATAGGCCACATGAGCGCACCTGGCTCAGTGCGCACAATGTGGCACACACACTGTCCTGCTTTTGAATCAATTACATTACCAAAAGTATGCTAAAAATAAATTTAAAAATATATATACAGACGTTATTTAGTGGCTGCAGTTTGCAACATTAGATTATGCCTTCTTATTTCTGTCTGCCTCCTTTACAGAAGGACGACCCAGTGGCCTCATGTATCTACGGTGCGTACGCACAAAAACCTTGCGTACGCCATTTTCCACGCAAAACTCCTTATGTATCAAAACTGAACTGAACGTGGAAATGGAAATGTTTCGTCTCTCCTCCAAGAGGAGCCGTTTGCTACATAAGGCTGAGTTCACCTGAAACTTCTCAGACTGATGAAGTCTCTTGGAGGAGAGACGAAACGTTTCACTAAAGAAGAAACCATCCAGAGGACCTATTTATTTTTTATTTTTTCTGCCTGGATTACTGAGATGCATTCAGGACATTCTCAAAAATAGTTTTCCATCTCTCTCTCTCTCAAAAAAAATAAATAAAATCCAGCGAAAGTTAAAATCCAAACATAATGAACTTGACTGCTATGTCACAAAGTTGATCCTGCTTTGTTCAAAAGATTTATGTGTCCTATGCAGGTGTTCATAAAAAATGGATAACTGCAGTACAACAGGCCTGATATTTCATTTCAAGGTCAGAAATGTGATGGATTGCATTGTGCACTGATGCTTGCTGTTCCTGACTCAGGATGAGTTGAGGTGGCTCAACAGACACAGCTGGGAAGTCTTCCTCATTTAGTGTTGCTGCATGCTGAGCTAGGATAGTCTCAATGTTTTGGCTGCTGTAGGGATTTTCCCCAAACACATTGTTGACAGCCGTGTTGTCAGTTTCAATGTTTGTGAGCATGCCCTCTGTCCAAAGTTGAGTTGGTGTGCGATAATTTTCTGTCCTCAAACCATGGTGGTTCCAAGCCTGTCTGAAGTGTTCCAGCCTCTTTTGAATCTCAGGTAGATACACAATATGTAAAGAAAGTCTGTGGCTATCATTATCTGGGTTGAGATTTTCTGAGTCCTCTAGACCGTAGAATGTATTGTAAAAAGGCTGGAGCACATGCAAAAAAACATCACGCCAAAGGCGTTCTATTCGCTGATTATGAACAGATTCTCCTGTTATGAAGCCTCTGTTCAAGTCCTTGAACAAGATGCATGAATAAAGCAACAAGCATGTTTTCACCTCCATGGTCTGATCTGACTCTTGATGGCAGTCCATAGAGAGATGTTGCCTTCAAAAACTGAGAAAGTACTGTTGTTGCCCTATTGTTTGTACTGCAGCTGAGATAGGTAATCAGTCACGAGTGTCCATCGATGGCACCATGTATCACAAAGCCCCATCTGGAAAGTTGGAATAACACAAAATAAAATTATTACTTGAAATAAGGGTATGGCCACTTACCTGGAGACCATGTATTAATGCTCAGATACATTTCATCACAAAAAAAAACTTTTTAATATTTTTGCTAAAATCCTATTTTAATGACTCACAAGTCAAAATGTTAATTAAAATGGTAATTACCATTTCATGCAAAGCATATTTTTGGAAGACATTATCAATTTTTGACACAAATCAACTTTTACAATCTCCATAAAGAAAATGTTATATATTAATTGCTGGAGAAATACTTAAGGTCATTACTATGTTGATTCAGTTTTTGGTTTTCAGTAGAAAGCAATCATTCAGAGCACAATAAGCAAAACTCAATTACACAACTTGAAGTAATCTCTTCTGATCAGCATTGTGGGTATTCCAGATAGGAGGCTTAACAAGTACTGTGAAAAAGCATGTGCTCCAGGTTGCTAAATTCTGTTTACAGCTTAAGATGCTGTGACAGTTCCTTAACACCTGCTACTAGGTTAGTTAGGCAAAATGGAGCCCCTCAAATTTGACATGTAGAATCATAGGTCCTTCATGAGGCCATTGACAAATCTATACAGTATCTATCTATCTATCTATCTATCTATCTATCTATCTATCTATCTATCTATCTATCTATCTATCTATCTATCTATCTATCTATCTATCTATCTATCTATCTATCTATCTATCTATCTATCTATCTATCTATCTATCTATCTCTATCTATCTATCTATCTATCTATCTATCTATCTATCTATCTATATATATATGTATATATATATAGATAGATAGATAATTAAAAAAACAATACAGATGGATCCATCATTACCCACTGCAAAGCTTAGAAGAAAATTCCCAGCTAAGTCAAACCATATGTGGATGTCAAGTGAAGGATAGTCTACACTGAAGCTGATGTGTGTTATTTTCATTACTACATTTAGTAGGTGTGTGTGTGTGTACACTTTTTTTTTATCAGATGCTACCATATATGTATATATAAAGTGTGATGTTTAATACTCAATCTGATAAGTCGCATGTTTCCATCAATATGCCACAAACTGTTGGGGTATGGCACATGATAAACCCGCCTTGCAACAGTCCGGCTCCACCTTCTTGCAGCAGAAGTTGGGTTTATCCTTGCCAACATCTCTCGTACCTTGGCCCGTGTGACGATCACACCATGGGCATGCAGCAGCGCCCTCATCATCTGCAAAATTAATAAATACAAAAGTGAAGAAAGTTTAATAACCGATTAATTGAATATTAGATGCAGTACTGTATTTTGTACTTTCTAATCATTTCAGCCTTTATGGTAAAAGCAGACAAAGAGTTGGTTTGTGTGTCATCTCATGTGTTCTTTCTTTAGTATAAACAAAATGAGTTACGTTCTACATCTGACATAAAAGGTAACACCTCCAGATGTGTAATCAGGAAGAGATGTACATTATAAGGTCAATTTATTATTATAGTAAAAATAAGTTGTCAGAGTATTGTGCAGTCTCTGCTCAGAGCAGAGCTACTGTGTTTTTGTTTTGCTTCAGCCCAAGGTTTTACGCTGAGGCCTGCGGAGTGCTGTACTGTGAACCTGATTGGAGTCAGAAGATTGAAAATAAAGTTTTAAGAAGAAATCCAGCTGGACTCCTGTTTATTCTGACGTACCATTTTTGAACATTGCATTTTTTTTTCTACAAAAGCATGAATAATTTTTTTTTTAAAGCAAAAAACAAATAAATAATACAGTACATAAAAATAAAAAAAGCAAAATAGTAACAAACTCTCACAAGACATATCCAAAATAAATCTCACTTTCTCTAAAAAAGACTAACCTCATTCCCAAAATTTGGATACTGGCCCTGCAAAGTCCTCACATGTTCTTGCAGCTGATAGTCATCTAAGGCAGACAGTCTTCCTCTTATTGGTATGCCCATCAGCTTCGATTTCTTGTACAAAAACGACGAGGAACATCCCAGTATTTTCGAAAAAAATTTGATTGTATGTCCTTGCTTCATAAGGAAGTCTATGTGCTCTCTGGTAACATCAATAGCTGGTCTGCCTCTCCGCCCTAGGACAACAACGAACGTTACTGAGCAAGACATTTCATACAGACTACAACACAATGCGTAAAAAAAAAGGAAAGAAAGAAAAACACTCTTGAGAGCATTTACCTGAACTTACTCGCCTAATGAAAAAACGACGATCTTCAACTCCTTGGGAATTAGCCGGCGTTGCTAACGCTTCAAGTTCAGTCAAACTACTTTTCAGTAGGTTGTACGTCTCGGTAGACAACAAATGTTCAATTCTTTGAAGGTTTCTAATACAACTTTTTATCGAACGCCACTCTCTGTCGCCACAAATCCCCTGGCTGAGGGCTTGCTCAATTTCATGCCCTTTTCTTGCTATTCTTTCAACTACCGCCAACGCCATTATTGCTTGCAAATCCACAAAGAGGAAGCGGAATTTCTTCTTCTTCTGCTCGGAGGAAGTGACGTCATTTGTACTAGTAAGAACTCCATTCCTCCTAGGAGAAATGTTGTTTTAGATATCTGGAAGCAACATTCAAATTACATCATTTGTACTAGTAAGAACTCCATTCCTCCTAGGAGAAATGTTGTTTTAGATATCTGGAAGCAACATTCAAATTACATCATTTGTACTAGGGATGCACCAATCCACATTTCTCACTTCCGATCCGATACCGATACTTATTAACTCAGTATCGACCGATACCGATACTTTCCCGATCCGATACTGTTCAGGTATTTGACTCTGTATAATGAAACTTTTGCACCCAAACTATTCATTTTAACATTGTGTGAGATAAACCCAATGAAGACACTCTTAAGCCTTACAATAGGGAACCCCCCTATTGTAAGGCTTAAGAGTGTCTTCATTGGGTTTATCTCACACAATGTTAAAAAGGGCAGTCACAGATTGTGATTGAACACAAGTGCTCTTTGAAGCTGGATCGGAAAAGTATCGGCAGGTTTGATCCGATACCCGATACTTAAATAATGCTGGTATCGGATACCGATACCGATACTGGATCGGCCCCATCCCTAATTTGTACTAGTAAGAACTCCATTCCTCCTAGGAGAAATTTTGTTTTAGATATCTGGAAGCAACATTCAAATTCATTTGTACTAGTAAGAACTCCATTCCACCTCTCTAAAATGTTCATTATAGATAGGAAGAATGTTATTTTAGATAACTGGAAGTAAAAGCACAATACACATGCATGTGGAAAGTGATGTCATTTGTACTAGTGAGAATGCAATTCTTACTAGTACAAATGAACATTTCAGATAGGAAGAATTCAATTTAAGATGTCTGAAATACAAATCCAGTTAATCTAATATATGTTAAATCGGCCACTTAAAATATGTAATGATTTTTAGATATCTGAAACTTAGTTTTTACTAGTACTAATTTGATTACAGATCACTGTAATGTTAATTCATACTGGCATAAATGTAATTGGTGATAGCTGTATTACAATTCTGACTAGGAATATTTTAATTGTGACTAGGTAGAATGTATTAGTGCTATCTATAATAGAAATGTGGCTAGTCAGCTTGCCTATTATATGTTAAAACGGAGCCCTATTATTCTGCTGAACGATAGTCAAAATATATTTGTAAGTATCTATAAGTGTAATTTGTATAGGCATTATTAACATTTCAGATATCTGAAATTCCACATTAACTAGTCAATAATCAGTAGTTGATATCTTTAACTAGATTTATACTAGTAGAAATGCATTTTGGATGTCAAGAATTGATAACTGGATATCTAGAATGACTTCTTCATTTATGATATCTGAAATGGTCATTATGACTAGTATTAACTGGATTATGGAGATCTGAATTTAGAGTTCATCCTCGTCATAATTCATTTGTAGCCATCCAGAATGTTTATTATAGATAGGAAGAATGGCCCTCATGCACGAAAATGTTCGTATTTTTATCCTAAATTCCTCCTACTTTTGTTCGTACGAAGCGTTCGTACGAACATGCCACGTCAGATCCAACAAAGTCTTCTATCCACAGGAAAAGCGTGTAAACGGGCTGCTTAAAGTTGATGGATCCCACCTGTTCTACTCACCTGCGCGTGCTCGCGGGAATGTAATTTACATAATTTCCACCCCTCAAAACACCATATAAGGCCACGCTTCCTGCCTTCAGACAGCAGGAAGTGTCCATTCATTCAAACTCGAAGTAAAAGGAGGAACTTCACGCGTTCGGAGATCTGCTCTCAGTGGCGCTGTGGCTACCCCCCCACCCCCCGCAAGTGTCGGATGGTCAAATACCTTTAATTTAGTGTACTGTGTTACATTATAGTTTCACTTATTCAGAAGAGTGGCACCGCTACCCCCCACCCCCCCGCAAGTGTCGGATGTGTTTTTCAACAGAAGCATTTTAAATTGTCTCGAAACTACAGTTAACATCATATTAATATTGTAGTGCATATGTTGTGTGTCCCGTGGGTCGTACAGTATCAGAAATCAAGAATAAATGGTTTGATCTGAAAATGGCTTCAAACAAACGTCTCGCCGCAGCACGGACAGGAGGTGGTCAGGAGATGGTGGACAATAAATGCCACGCTGCAAGATGCCAACATGTTTTGCAGCACAAATGATGCGCGCACCTCCTGGTCAGCGCGCCCTCCTGATCAGGGCGCCTCCTGATCAGCGCCTCCTGATCAGCGCGCCTCCTGATCAGCGCGCCTCCTGATCAGCGCGCCTCCTGATCAGGGCGCCTCCTGATCAGCGCGCCTCCTGATCAGCGCGCCTCCTGATCAGCGCGCCTCCTGATCAGGGCGCCTCCTGATCAGCGCGCCTCCTGATCAGGGCGCCTCCTGATCAGCGCGCCTCCTGATCAGCGCGCCTCCTGATCAGCGCGCCTCCTGGTCAGCGCGCCTCCTGATCAGGGCGCCTCCTGATCAGGGCGCCTCCTGATCAGGGCGCCTCCTGATCAGCGCGCCTCCTGATCAGCGCGCCTCCTGATCAGGGCGCCTCCTGGTCGGGGCGCACCTCCTGGTCAGGGCGCAACCACATTCTGCAGGTCATATTTCGGATCAGATATAATAATCTGTTGCTCCGATGGTGTTTGGCACAGCAGTCCAGCAATAGCATGAAGATCAGTCTTAATTCGTACTTGTTCTGCGGCGGTGTATGGGGATTTTATGTACCTGGGTGTTAATATGAGGAGCGGCTTTGATGACCAAGGGGAGCGCACGACTCACTGAAGCCTGCGCGACACACCAGACAAATTAAACTTAAAATTATAATTCTAATTCAAACAGAATAACCTATTGTCAAGAATAATTATGGTGCGTGAATATTTTAAACCCAAAATATTTTCTAAATAACGAAATATGAAGTTATTAGTGGAGAAATCCCGTCTGGATGACAGCAGACTGACGCTCCTAAATTATACGACAGGTCCGGACCACTCGTAAATTTTGTTCGTATCTGAAGAAAATCTTAGGATACGAAAACATTGTTGAATGCCACAAATGATCCTAAATCACTCGTACGCACAGTATAAGAACAAATCTGTGCGTACGAACGGTTCGTGCACGAGGGCCAATGTTATTTTAGAAATCTGGAAGTAAAAGCCCAATACACATGAATGGGGAAAGTGACATCATTTGTACTAGTAAGAATTAAAATCTTCCTAACTAAAATGAACATTTTAGATAGGAAGAATGTTGTTTTAGATATCTGGAATGTTCACTTTGACTAGGAAGAAATGTATGTGAGATATCTGAAATAGATATCCAGTCAAGCTATTAAATGTTAAAACGGCGACTTATAATTTGTAAAGATTGATAGATATCTGAAACTTAATTCTTAATAGTTCAATTTGATTTTATGACATCCTGAACGTAAGTTTCTGCTAGCAAAAATGTAATTGTAGATATATACAATTACAGTTCTGACTAGTAGGAATTTAATTTTGACCAGGAAGAATGTTGTTTTAGTGATCTACAAATGGAATAACAGAGAGGAGTGGGTTTTGATTAAATGTTAACACTGCCTGCCACTGTAGTTGATATCTTTAACTAGATTTATAATAGTAGAAATGCATTTAAGATGTCAAGAATTGATAACTGGATATCTAGAATGACTTCTTCATTTATGATATCTGAAATGGTCATTATGACTAGTATTAACTGGATTATGGAGATCTGAATTTAGAGTTCATCCTCGTCATAATTCATTTGTAGACATCCAGAATGTTTATTATAGATAGGAAGAATGTTATTTTAGAAATCTGGAAATAAAAGCCCAATACACATGAATGGGGAAAGTGACATCATTTGTACTAGTAAGAATTAAAATCTTCCTATCTAAAATTAACATTTTAGATAGGAAGAATGATGTTTTAGATGTCTAGAATGTTCATTTTGACTAGGAAGAAATGTATTTGAGATACCGTATTTTCCGGTGTATAGGTCGCACCTTTTAATGTTTTTTCCAAGGCCTGCGACCTATACACCGGTGCGACCTATATATGGCTTTTTATCACTTGCGGCAAAACAAATTTTTAAATCTAGCTCATTTCACAATTACGTTCATTTATTAAGGAAAAGTTCAGCTCAGACACATATTTGCTATAATTTTTATCAAACAAATAATTGTTTTTAAGTGTTAGGGCCCCAATATACCAGTTTCTTTTGCCTCACGCCGCTCGGCGCCGTGGGAGCGCCGCGGCAAAAGCCTTTGATCACGGGCGTGAACGCGCCAAGGTCAAATTTTACTACGCCTACGCGCGCGCGTTGATAAACTGCCTCGCGTGTCAGCAAATGACCAATCAGCGACCTCAATTTGTCCTGCTCCGCCCGGCTGCAGCTGTTGGAGCCTGCACTCAGAGAGCTGCGCTTGCACAGAACTACAGTATATATGAACTGCCTGCGCGCTGCACACGCCAGTCCAGCGGCGTGAGGCAAAAGAAACAGGTATATTGGGGCCTTAAATCTTCTTAAAAGCCTTGCTGTGTGCTCCTGTTGGCAGACATTTGCAGCAGAGCTAAACGTAGGTGCGACCTATCTAGGGATTTTTCCAATTCTTTGGCAATTGGATGGTGCGACCTATACACCGGTGCGACCTATACACCAGAAAATACGGTATATGAAATAGATATCCAGTCAAGCTATTAAATGTTAAAACGGCGACTTATAATTTGTAAAGATTGATAGATTGTCAATAGTTCAATTTGATTTTATGACATCCTGAAAGTAAGTTTCAAAAATGTAATTGTAGATATATATAATTACAGTTCTGACTAGTAGGAATTTAATTTTGACCAGGAAGAATGTTGTTTTAGTGATCTACAAATGGAATAACAGAGAGGAGTGGGTTTTGATTAAATGTTCAAACTGCCTGCCATACTGGAACCCAACATTTCCTAACCCTAATCTTAATATTGATCTCTAAACTGTGGAGCCAAGGATGACATTTTCTTGGTCACGACCTAAACCGTAGAAGCCTATGTTAAAAACATCATGAAAAAAAAATGAAATAAACATAATGGGACATAAAAACAATTTTCAATTTTTTTTTTGCCACGTGGAAGGAGCGTGACAATAAAAATTACAACTATTTAATTTATACACACAAACAGCTTTAGTCAAATCGCACCGGTAAAAGCCACATACACACCAATGGGCTTCTTACAGGGGGCGTGGCTTGGAGAGGCCAAAAGAGTATAAAAAGAGAGGGGGAGCACAACAGAAGCCACTTGTTTATGAGACAACAAGGGATCAACATCAGATTGGACTGCAGACCTCCAATATGTTTGTTTTGTTAAGTGTGCCACTGCTGGAAGAAGGCTCTGTGATAAGCCAAAATGTCGCGCCGGCACTCTTGTTATATTTTCATGAAAACAAAATAAATTAAAAAATAATTCTCAGTAATAAAAAATCTCAACTAAAATTTTAATATTCATTAAAAATATTTTTTATTGTTAATTGTAATTCATTTACATGTAGTCATTTAATTTGCTCCGGTAAATTATTATTATTATTATTATTATTATTATTTTTTTTTTCATTTATACATGGCCTCCCTTCACACCTTATAGCCATCCTCTCACTCCAATATGTATTTAAAAAAAAATAAAAAATTAATAGAAAGAACAGAAAAGCTAAAGTGAGACAACAAAACAACAATTATCCACAGAAAGAGCACAAGGCAAACACACCAAACCTCCGTCCACAATCCTGCAAAGCACATGACAGAACACAGCAACGAAACATACAAGCATAAAGACTGATAATATTCATGACCTTGCAGTAGATTTCTATAAATACACATACCCATACCTACAAATATATATACAATATACATACATATATATTTATATTCATTTATATACCCATCTACATACATCTACATATACATCCCTGCATCCATTTGTGTGTGGTTGTGAGCATGCATAAGTGAATAAGGTTCCTCCAATAGAACATTTAGTAGCGACTGTGAAGCATCAGAGACCCGTCCCCCCAAAGCCCGAGACAGACGAAGGGGCGATCAAAGCCCAAGACCCCAGGAAGGACCCCGAGCCCAGAGTCCCCAGGACCACCCGAACAGGACGAGCCACTCGTCCACTCCCCAGATCCGACCAAGTGGAAGAACCGGACGAACCCCACCAGGGACCACACACAATGACCCCCCGGGGTCAACAGCGACAATACACAGGCCCCCGCCGGAGCCCGCTGCACCGACGTAGCCCCAGGGCCGGTCACCGAGGCTCGGGCACCGGGGACGCCCATCCCTCAGGTCCAGACCTGACAGGACCAGAGGACCCGAGCCCCACCAGGCAGCCACCAGGCCGAGCTGACAAACGCCCAAGCGCCCAGCCCCAGATAGTGAGGGCCCCAAGCACGCCCGCAGGCAGAGGAACACCCACCAGGGGGCCACGTGGAAGGAGCGTGACAATAAAAATTACAACTATTTAATTTATACACACAAACAGCTTTAGTCAAATCGCACCGGTAAAAGCCACATACACACCAATGGGCTTCTTACAGGGGGCGTGGCTTGGAGAGGCCAAAAGAGTATAAAAAGAGAGGGGGAGCAGAGCAGAAGCCACTTGTTTATGAAACAACAAGGGACCAGCATCAGATTGGACTGCAGACCTCCAATACGTTTGTTTTGTTAAGTGTGCCACTGCTGGAAGAAGGCTCTGTGATAAGCCAAAATGTCGCGCCGGCACACTTGTTATATTTTCATGAAAACAAAATAAATTAAATAATAATTCTGAGTAATAAAAAAATCTCAACTAAAATTTTAATATTCATTAAAAATATTTTTTATTGTTAATGTAATTCATTTACATGTAGTCATTTAATTTGCTCCGGTAAATTATTTTTCCCTTTCATTTCTTTTTTTAAACACTAATTTTGTTAGTTTTGAACCTTTTTCTCAAAATATTCATTTAGTTTCGGTTTTCCTTCACAAATTTTGGAATTTTGTTGATACCTCATTTACTGCGGTAGTAATTCTTAGTTACTCTGGTAAAACCTCATTTACTGCGGTAGTAATTCTTAGTTACTCTGGTAAAACCTATTTTACTTTCTCTTTAGATATATTTTACTTTTTGACCTATTAATTTTTTTTATATTTTACTTCATTTATTTTGGAATTTATTTAAAATGTATTTATTCCACTAGTAATTCAGTTGCTCTGGTAAAAACTTCCCTTTTGCATAAGATTTTTTTTTTTTAATCAGAATTTTTATTTTTCCTATTCAATTTTTATTAAAAAAATATTCTGGAATTTATTTAAAACAACTTCTTTATTTTGAAAGAACTCATTATTACACATACAACTATACCTTTCATCCACCCTCATGTTGGACCAGGGTGCATTATGGGAGATGCCAAAGTCACCCACAAAGCTCCTGGAACCAGAACTATGGGCCTCCCCAGAGGATGGACCGTGCATCTACTTTCTCCTATGGGAGAAGGATTCAGTCCCCTAAATCTGATATTGACCTCTAAACTGTAGAGCCAAGTATGACATTTTCTTGGTCACGGCCTAAACCGTAGAAGCCTATGTTAAAAACATAATAAAAAAACATAATAATAAATAAAATGTGAAATAAAAATAATGAGACAAAAACAATTTTCTCAATCATTACATCTGGAAGAATTAAAAAAAATATAATTTCCCTAAAAATTACAACAACTATTTAAATTATACAGCAGTATAGACCCCTTTCACTGCTCGTCATCAACCCTGGAAATATACCGGAAGTAGCCATCTTGGCGACATAGCGGTGTTAGCCTCAAAGCTATTGTAGTGGTGCGTCGCGTCTGGTCACACAAAATCAAAAAATGGTGAATTATTGTCGTGTCCATGGCTGCCACAATCGGTCAGATTGAGAGAAAAAGCCTTCTGTTTTACAGATTACCACTCGTGATCACAAATCAAGGTGAAGTAACTCAGCAGTTATCAGAGGAACGTCGACGTCTGTGGCTGCCAGCCTAAACCAGAACTTGGATTGAAAAACACTGAGCAACATCCGAATTTGCTCTGCACACTTTGTGTCAGGTAATATATTTCTTACAGTAGATTATAGTGAATTAGGGCATTACACGAATCATAAGTTTATTGAGCACGAGGACAGAGCTTTGAAACACCACCTCCCTTTCTCTGTTCAAGACAGCCCTGAAAACACATCTCTTTAGACTTATCATTAACTTTACTAAATGTATTTTATATTATATAATCCTTATGTATTTTATATTTCAATTTGTCACTGATAATGTTTGAACTGAATTGGTTTGTTAAGTGTCCTTGGGTGTCCTGAAAGGCGCTTTTAAATAAAATGATTATTATTATTATTATTACAATCCTTTAACTGTGCTGCATAAAATGTACATGGAACGTTAAATTTTTTTGTTGAGTTATTTGTTTTTTACAAATAGCATAAACAACTCAACAACTGAAAGCTTAGTTGTTTATGCTGATTATTCAAAATTCATAAGAGCACATGACACTCATGACAAGAGCACTGTCATGAGTGTCATGTCACTGTCATGACATGACACTCATGACAAGAGCACTGTCATGATAAACTACACACCTAGCTCTCAAGTTGAAAAGCAAAAAATACGTACAAACACTAAATATGTAAGAAGCACATACAATAACCTAAATTAACTGTTCTTGTGTTGTTTGACAACTGACAATCCGGTGCTATGTTGTAAATCCTGTTTTGAAATTCATATGCATATGAACACACCAATTATTTACAACTTCATTTAAGTAATTTTTATTTTATTATGTTTTTTCTTTTCTTAGGCAGACGTGCTCCATTGTACAGCAAGGATGATCCAGACTGGGTGCCTTCACTGAAGATGTGTGCTGCAGAGTGCAGTTGGTGCTGATGGTGGATGACATCTGGCAGCTGAACGCTTCAACCGACGACAAAAAAGAACTAAAAAAAACATGGCAAATAGCACATGTTAGAATCCATGTTGAACGTGTCATAGGCTGTGTTAGACAAAAATACACAATCTTGAATGGCCCTCTTCTACCTATTGATTTTCAAACATGTAGAGATCCAGAAAAAGTTGCATTAATCGATATGATTGGCTTTGTGTGCTGTGCCTTGGTTAATCACCTTTGGTGGGTTATGAGTAGCTGCATGAATTGTAAAAAGAACAAGTGGATAGAAGAGTGATAGCTGATGTGAACCTTTTTTATT
Source organism: Garcialebias charrua (assembly GCA_038048925.1). Classification (NCBI taxonomy): domain Eukaryota; kingdom Metazoa; phylum Chordata; class Actinopteri; order Cyprinodontiformes; family Rivulidae; genus Garcialebias; species Garcialebias charrua. The sequence goes on from JBBPBX010014356.1 coordinate 33,449, forward strand.
TTTATTTTACATTGTTCCACCTTTACTTTGAAGTTGTTTTTGCAAATATGGGGCAGACATGATTTTTCATTCACTGCACTCTTTATTTGAGCATGATGCTGGTGAAGATTCTCAGTCGTCCAGGACATGATAAAATCAAAAAAGGCGTTCAATACAGGATCAACTGGACTTTATTAGTAACAAATAAAGTCCAGTTGATCCTGTATTGAACGCCTTTTTTGATTTGAGCATGAATTACTATATCATTACTGTTTATGTATTGATTTGATGAATGTAATTTTGATTATGCTTTTTCTGTAATGGATATCACACAGACGTGAGCAAACAAGACAACTTACATATTACAACATATGTTTCACATAGTGGTGCTGATACTGTATAGCTCACGTCGATTTAGAAAACCTCTTTTAAACAGAATAAATGACATTATGTATCATTAACCATTTTGTTTGTGCACTTTTTGTATTGACTAGAAAATATTCTGCCAAACTCAAAGTAGTTGTAAGGTAAAAAAGGTCTATATAAAGACAACCATTAGTACTGTTATCTTAAAAGATAATGTCTGCAGAATGCACCTCAAAGTTCTTACTGTAATTAGATTCATAGAGTAGCTGTTATTTATATTCATTCATTCAACCTTTATTTATACAGGCTAGCCTCGTTGAGTCACGGGGACTCATTTACAAGAGGGACCTGTTTCACTCACACCAAATATAATATACAGTATATATAATTTGTGTTGAAACACTGTACAAAAGTTGAACATTTTGAATAACACTTGTCAGTCATCATTGTACTTCACATGTTTATTTAAAAAATATGTTTTGAGGTAGTTCTGCACAGAGCTTCTATAAAATGAACTGAAACACACATTTAGTCTGGATTAAGAAGGAAAATCAAGGCATTGCTCTCTGGAACCGCTCAGATCTGGTTGATCCAGGGATCAAATGTAGCTTAAAAAACAGGGATCTAAGATCATTTTGACAAAATTTGCTTCAATCCTCAGACTGATGTGATGAGTCACATACATTTACAATAAGAATACATAGCTAGTGTGTGTTTAAAAACACACCCAAAATATATTTATATGTACACACACAAATTAAAAATTAAATATAAATCACCAAACACCAAATAATTCACAATGTCTGCGTAGGTCACAGCTGGTAAGGTCTTCTCATCTTCTGACATGTTGGACAGCCGGTATGGGTCTTAGCTGCCAATTATCTGTATTTTATCCAAATAACGTTCCTTTGCTGCAGGCTGAAGCTGGTCCACATAGTCTCCTGCAGCTTCTGTCTTCTTTACAGAGGTTTGTTTTACAGAGAACATGGTCAAATCAGAAATAAAACCGGAGCTCCGACTTCAACTACTGTGTGTTTACAGCGCGAGTGTCTCCAACATGGCGGTGCTTCCGGTATTGCGCAATCCGTGAAAGGGGTCTATAGTATACTTTAGTCAAATTGAACCGGTAAAAGCTACATACACACCAGTGGGCTTCTTACAGGGGGCGTGGCTTGCAGAGGCCAATGGAGTATCAAAGGAGAGGGGAAGCAGAGGCCAGTGTATGATAATTATCGTATTTGTACGACAATTTTGCCCTCTGTACGATGTACGATCAATAATTCAGAAAAAGGCAAAAAAATACGATAATTTGACCATTCCGTGAACGTGTGGTTGTAATCGGTTGTCATCAGCCTGTCGCAACTGTCTGTCGGAGTTTTTTTGTGAACCCTGAATGCATCTTGCAATTTCAGCCAATCCTGCTTTTCTAAATGTGACCTAAGAGTGACGTGCGGGCATTTGCCTCAGAACAACGCAGTGGTGTCAAAAGTATTCACATTCATTACTCAAGTAGAAGTATAGATAAAAATACTTCTGTAGAAGTATCAACTCTAGCTTTTTACTCAAGTAAAAGTAAAAAAGTACTGGTTTCAAAACTACTTAAAAGTATAAAAGTAAAAGTAGCGTAAGAAAAAGCAACAACAAAGACAAATGCTTAGGCCGCACCACACATACTATTGTATACAACCCCACCTCCCCCACAAAAATCATTTTTTTAGACTAGATTATATTATATTGTTAATGTTGAAAAACTAGGGGTGCACTAAGCTACCTGTCTTAACTGCATATATGCCCATTGAAAATAGACACATTTAAATGCAAATTTAAATATATTAAAATAACCATATAGGGGTATTATTGAGCATTTGCCTGCAGTGTGAACGTAGTCTATGAAGTAAAACTTTGTTAAGTTCAGTGAAAACTCTGACAGAAAGAAAATATGTTTTAAATCTGAATAAAAAAGAGAAACAATGTTAGCAAGCAAACCCAGAGCATGTAGCTAGTTCCATGGCTAGTACCTCCTAACCATAGAAAACATTATACAACATTAGTATGTTACTAGGTCACTAGAAGTCAGTAATCAACTGATAAAAAAAAAAAAAAACTTTCAGCTTACCTCAATATGTTTTTTCAGATTAGATGGAGAGTTTTTGAAAGCCATTAGCTCATTGTACTTGGGTGCGCAGAGCTTGCAGCGCATACGAAAAGAGTTGTTTTTGTATCCAACCATTTCAAAAAAATCTTCGAGGTACGGCCAGGGATGTACATGGATCGGCTGGTCTTCTTGGCTACCAACCTCCTCGCTGGTGCTTGATTGTGACATTTCCTTCGAGTTCTCTTCAGTCTCTGCCACGGACATTTTCAAGCTACTCTGCTGCGACCACAGACCTGCTCTGGCGCGTGACGTGATGTGTCATCATGTTCAGGTGCGATGGATCGCATACAAACCAATAAGGTGTCGGAATGCTATAAGTTTAAACTTCTCATCCAACCACAATCGATTTCACTCTATCCGGATGGCGCAATTTCTCTGGACAATTTTTTTTAACATGACTAGCTGAATGAAAAAAAAAAAACGGCAAAATGAAAGAAAAGTAACGAGGCTATTTTTAAAAAGTAAGGAGTAGAAAGTACCAGTAATTGCGTGAAAATGTAAGAAGTAGAAGTATAAAGTAGGCTGAAAAATAATTACTTTACTAAAGTATAGATAACTAAAATTTGTACTTAAGTAAAGTAACGAAGTATTTATACTTCGTTACTTGACACCTCTGGAACAACGGCCATGATTGGCTGAATAGTCCGCTGCGCCCGCCCCATGAGTTAGAAAATAAGAAGAAGCAGAGCCGTGTGACACCGGTCTGGAAGAAGTGATGAAAATGAGTGGACATTTAAGTAAAGTTGAATGTTAAATGAAAAAGAAATGTATTAAGAAAATATGGCAGGAAAACTGGGACATTACTGATACAGGAAGACTTTTCACAACATTCACAAAGGTAGGATATACAAGAAAAGCAGGAAGAAACATGAACTTACTCACATTAGAATAGGACACACAGGCCTAAATAAATCTCTTAAAATAAGTGGAAAACATGCAACAGGTCTATGTGACAAGTGCCACAGCAATTTCCCTGAAAAGGTTCAGCATGTCTTTATGGAATGTCCAGGGTATGAAACAGAAAGAATGCATTTCCAAAAAAGAAAAATTATTAAATTTACAATTAGGAATGTTTTTAGTAGTGATATCAGTAAAGTTAAAGATCAAGTTATTATTTTCTTGAAAAATACAAACGACAGAATTTAGTTGAGTTATTAAATAAATTTTACAGAATTATCTTTTTATTTTTTTCTGTTTATCTCCTGTCCAAACTCCAGCTCATCAGGTGGTGGTAATGCACCTTACAATCAAAAAAGGCGTTCAATACAGGATCATGCACTTAACAGTTGGTCTGCCAACCGCCATAAAACAAAACAAGGAGTGTGTCCCAATCCGACGGCTGCATACTACCAAGGACCCGGTCCACGCAGGCCGGGTCCTTCAAACACCACGTAGACCGGAAGTCCACGGCTGTGAATTTCTTTTGAATTGGGACAGGTCTAGCCTTCACGGTTACGTCGGAGTACGTCATGTTGCCTAGCAACCGTGACAGCCTAAGGAGGAAAGGAGCTTGAAATGCTGTTGTTTATACTGCTTTTTTTAATTCATCGTCCTTTGCATGTTATGGGTCAAAACTAATGCACGCACATGCACGAAAGGTGGGTGTGGGGGTGTGGGTGTGTGTTTGTGGGTGGGTGTGACCGTGAAGTTAACCATTCATTGCTCTGTGTGTATAAGCATACAGTTGTAGTGGACCTAATCGTGGTCAGCTGAGATGCTTTGAACTGTTCCAGTGATGCTTTTTACTGCCCTCTCAGTTAACAGACATTTAACACAATTTATTCCATTTAGTTGGAGTCTAAGAACATAATCTCTCACAAAGACACTATTTCTACTTTTAATTATGTTCTAATACAAATGTAATCTGAAGTATCACCTGTGTTTATTTCATATGAGCAGTATATTCTTAATATACCATACCATACCAGCTTTATTTATAGAGCACTTTAAACAACTACAGGACCAAAGTGCTGTACACACAACAAAACAATCACAATCGGGTAATAAAAATGATTAAAATCATAAAAAATGATAAAAGAGTCACATAACAAAAGTTGAGGAATCATACAATCAGATAATACAAGCGAATAAAATTATTAAAAGTCAACATCTCAGATGGTGTCATAGGCCAGGGAGAAGAGATGGGTTTTTAGAAGAGATTTAAAAACAGACAGGGAAGAGGCCTGTCTGATGTTCAAGGGAAGGTTGTTCCACAGTTTAGGAGCTGCCACAGCAAAAGCACGGTCTTCTCTGAGCTTGCGTTTTGTCTTTGGGACACTCAGGAGCAGCTGATATGTGAATGATCATTAAAGCTCATGTAACTTATTTTTTAAACCTATTTCTTCACTCTGCCACTATGTAATGAAAGATAGATGTTTGACAGGTAATCTCTGAAAAAAACTAGAGTCCTCTGGCGTCTCCCAGTGGTAATAAAAGCATTTATAAAAACCAGAGCGCCCCTCGGTTAACCAGCCAATAAAAAAACAAGAGTTTTTAATCAGCCAATAAAGCTGCGTTCCAGTTGTCCTCAACAGAGCTTCTCACGCCCCAACCCACGCCCCCACCTGTCCCAGTGCGCAGACAGCGAGCATCTGTGCATGTTCTCATTCAAAGCGATCAATCAATCAGTCTTATACTGTACCTCAGACATGCAACACCTCAAATTCCTTGACTGTAGACCCGATACAGATAAACAACACCTTCAGAGATTTCTATTCCAAGTTATATACTTCTTCCTCTCCACAAGATAAATCTGAAATGATATCCTTCTTAGATAACATTGATATACCTCAAGTAGACTCAGAAGTCAAAGATAGCCTTGAAGAGGCCATAAAACTACAAGAGATCTCTGACTCCATTCATAAAATGCAGAGTGGCAAATCACCTGGGGCCTCATGTATCAACCGTGCATGCGCACAAAAACCTTGCTTACGTCACTATCCACGCAAAACCCCGTATGTATCAAAACTGAACTGAACGTGAATATGTGCGCATCCAGGTACATTTCCACGCCAGCCCCATGGCTGGCGTACGCACGTTTCTGTGGTTCTTGTTCCTTTGGCGACACTTACAGGTGATTCAGAGAAACTGAAGCCCCACAGTCTGTGGTTGACTTTAAGAGCGGCTTGAAGACCTTTCTTTTCAACCGAGCTTACACTACCTCCTCATGATTCTACTTTTGATCATAGCTGATACTGTTGTTGATTTTAATTGTTTTATTATTTGTTTTATTGACATTTAATTCTGTTGCACCTTGTAGCACTTTGAGATTTCCATTAATGAAAAGTGCGTTATAAATTGAAGTCATCATTATTATTATTATTATTAACTGTTCATGATGTGAAAATGATTAATATTCCCACCAAACACACGATTAACAAGTATTACATCCACATGACGCAGTTAAATAAAGGACGCGCAAAGTTGTGCCAAAAATAAATTTAACAGGAACGGATTCATTCAGCCTTACTGGAGGATATAATAAATAGTGTAACACGCAGAGCATTTATTTATAAACAGATATAATTTTCTGATCTAGGATATGGCTTATCAGCCGTTTTCAGAAACAATCATTTTTCAGTTTGGCACTGCTGCGCTCTGGAGCAACACAGGAGCCGTGCATCACGAGTGCACGTGCAGAAGCAGCGATCAAACTAATAATAATAATAATAATGAATTCCATTTATAATGCACTTTTCATTAATAAAAATCTCAAAGTGCTACAAATTGTAATAAAGCAAAGATCAAAATAAAACAAGTGATAAAATCAAATAAAATCAATAATAATATCGACTAAGATCAAGATAAAATCATGTGGATGCAGATTAGGCTTGCTTAAAAAATAAATAAAATAAAACAAGTAAAATCAATAAAATGCAGAAGCAGCGATCAAACTGTTCCACAGGAGCTTTCCTGAGGGAGCTGGCAGGCCGATCAGGGCAGTCCAGTCCACACAAAGCCGATTCATGTCCAATGGAATGTCTCATCTATATGATTCCAAAGGCTGAGTGGTCGCGCTTTGGAGCGCGCGCGCACCCTCGCCGGTGCGGCAGCTGGAGGTGATTCATAATCTGCGTTTATTGTAGATTTCTCCAAAATGACACGTGAAAGTACACCATATATAACTTGTAGGAGAGTAAAAGCTTCACAGACAAACAGATTGCGCACAAGGCTGCGGCGCGCGCAGCGTTTGGAGACTCCAACATCACGTCATGTCATGAAAACTCTCCACTGAGACGCACAGACCCGTTTCTTCATATCATCTATTAAATAAACAAAGATCTACCAAACATCTAAGTTCCTCTGTGTTTACAGTAATTATGGTAATAAACTCGTGCGCAAAGTTAATATTTTCACTCAGAATGAATGGATGAGCCGTTGCGCACCAAAGCAGGGTGCGCGCACACACTAATACCGACACACAATCACTCGTTCTTTGCGTGATGAACACATTTTATTACTATTCTTACTTAGGATTATTTTCCTCACTCATATTATATTAAATTCATTATTTTCCTGAATCTAGAAATCATTTCTGATCGCGCAGGGATCAAACAAACATGTCCTTCACACATGCAGGAAGTAATTTGCATCTGTTTAACATATGTAAATGAAGGCGTGTCAGGGGAGGTGTCTCACGTGCGCTCAGTTCCACGTTAATTGTGATGTACAAAAGGAATGTGCGTGGATTCCGGTGTACGCACAGTTTGATACATCTGGATTTTTTTGTGCGTACACACTTTTCTGGATTTGACCGTACGTCACTTTTCAGTAGGAAATCCACGCAAGTCTTTGTACATGAGGCCCCTGGACCAGATGGTTTCACTGTTGAATTTTATTAAAAGTTTTCTTCCCAACTTGCCCCCTTACTACTGGAGATGTTTATTCAATCAGAACCACACACCACAAACTTTAACGGAGGCTTCCATTTCACTTCTTTTAAAGCCTAACAAAGACCCGAAAGAATGTGGGTCATATCGACCTATATCCTTGCTCAGTGTTGACGTTAAAATCCTGGCCTCAAAACTTGAGAATGGTATAACCAACATCATCTCATCAGATCAAACCGGTTTTATAAAGGATCGACACTCCTTTACAAATATTCGCAAACTCTTAAATATTATCCATTCTCTTACGTCTGGTGAGACTCCTGAAGTCGTTGTCTTTCTAGACGCGGAAAAAGCATTTGACAGAATAGAATTTAGTTACTTATTTACTGTACTGGAAAAAATTTGGCTTTGGTTTGAATTTTATAACCTGGATACGTTTATTATATATATCACCCAAAGCATCGGTAATCACAAATACGATATCTTCTCACCTATTTTCTCTCTCGAGGGGTACACATCAGGGATGTCCTCTTAGCCCACTTTTATTTGCCTTAGCTATTGAGCCCCTATCAATAAAATTTTGATCAACCTCTAATATCCTTGGTATTTGTAGGTTTGATACTGAAAAAAAAATTCTTTATATGCTGACGACTTACTGCTATACATTTCTGACCCATTATCATCTATTCCTAATATTGTTAATATCCTCAATGACTTTGGGAATTTCTCGGGTTATAAATTAAAATTTTCTAAGAGTGAATGCTTTCCAATTAATGATTTGGCACTTCAATTACCAGACATTGCACTCCCTTTTCAAATATCAAAATCTGGATTTAAATACCCTTTTCCGATCTCTATGAAAAGAACTTTAAACCTCTCTTGCTTAAATTGGAAGCTGATTTTAAGAGATGGTCTAATCTCTTTTTATCTCTTCCAGGAATAATTAACTGCATAAAAATGAACGTGTTACCCCGTCTGCTATATTTCTTTCAGTGTATTCCAATATTTCTGACTAAATCCTTTTTTCAATCCCTAAATAAAATGCTCTCCTCTTTTATTTGGGCAAATAAAAATGCAAGGATTCGTAGAGAGTTTTTGGAAAGGCCTAGAGCACATATGGTAAATGGTAAATGGAGCTTATTTATATAGCGCTTTCCAGCCCCCTGTGAGGAGCCCCAAAGCGCTTTACAATACCAGCCATCTACCCATTCATTCACACATTCATACACCGGTAGTGGTAGCCTGCCTTGCAAGGCGCCATCCAGACCTACCGGGAGCAACTCGGGGTTAAGTATCTTGCCCAGGGACACAACGACACATGGTGGGCGGACGCGGGATTCGAACCTCCAACCTTCCGATTGGGGGACGACTGCCATTACCACTACACCATGGCCGCCCCTTTAACATAAGTTAAAGTGGCGGGCCAGATCCGGCCCGCAAAGCAATTATTTATGGCCCCTTGGATGATATTTAATAACTATTAGAGCAGGCCAGCAAGCCACAGAACACCGGCAGCCGGCTCTCAGCTGTTAGCAGCGTTGCTAAGCTTCATTCTAACTCCGGCAGAAGTGGTGGAGGTGACATGTCCGCTGCTCGTCATTCTAACTCCGGCAGAAGTGGTGGAGGTGGGAGGAGTGACGATATTCCAATGTGCAGCAACGCTTTCCTCAGCCCTCCCCATCTGTATTCTCACAGACATAGTCTCGCGAGTTTTGGGTGCGGTGATTCACGAGACTTTAAGACAGCAGTGGAGCTATCGGTGCGTGAGAGTGCTATGGAGTGAATGTCAGTACGTGGTAAACATGGATGCAAAACTAGCGAACAAGCAAACGAAAACGTATTATTTTCACACAGAGTGGGAGGAGTATTTTTTGGTTTATTCTAATTCGAAGTCTATTTGCCTCATCTGTAATTCGAGCGTTGCCTTACCCAAAAAGTGTAACTTGGAGCTGCATTTCAAGATGACGCACAAACGGTGACTTCCCTCCTAAAAGTTGTTTACAGACTCAAAGTGCGG
>JBBPBX010014357.1:0-10879 GCA_038048925.1 Garcialebias charrua
AAACCTGAAGTGGATTTTTCTGAAGGAACTGAGTATAGTTAATATTAGCTTCAGTTGAATTTTTTTTTTACTCTGACCAGATTGATGAGCTAAAGGGAAGCTGGAGTCTCTAGCCCATCAATTAGAATTAAGCTTTTTTCTCCAAATTTAGGACGTTCAAAAGTTATCTACAACAGGTGTAATATTTATTGCTCCAATTCATCGCAAAGAACCCCGCTTCAAAGGATCAGAACTATTCATTTAACTCATCCTGCACAAACTTCATAAAAAAAGTTAATAATAAGAATCATTTTCTGAAATGCTTGTAGCCATTGGGTCATGTGCCACCACATGACCCTAAACCACAGAATCTGTGCACAAAATATGGAAGCCCAAGCATAAATGAGTGAATATGTGCTAGACATGCTTTTTAAAGTAGGTCAGCTTTCCTGGAAAACCTCCCACAGGGAAAGGTCTGTTAAAGATGGGAGTAAATTGACTTGAGAGAACCACCCCCTTCATGGTCTTTACCAGTTTCCCCCTCAAACTCCTTCCACTTTTATCTTCTTCTCCATTTACTCATTCCTCACAACCTCTTCCTGAGGCAAATATATATACTGTACAGAGTATATCATATTCAATTTGCCCCTTTTCCAGCAGTCCAAATCCCACACACACTTACAGTAAATGCCAGATCAAATCCTGCTACCAGAGCTAAATTATTCAGTCTACACTATTTGTTACTTTGCTCGTACTGTAAGTCACCCAGGGGACCTCACTCGGTCCATGTGTCTGAACTCAAACAGCAGAAAACAACGACAGTCTGAAAAGACACCACTGACAATGGTTTAGCCAACATTAAGGAAACATTTTGTATCTTTGACCCTCTGGCCACAAACGAAAATACAGTTTTTCACTGCATGCAGATGGTAGATAACAATTTGTATCCTCAGTGGTTTTCATTTCTGAAATAAATAAATAAATACATTTACAGGCAATGCTAGAGATACTGTATGTGTAATGACTAAACTAAAGTAGCCATGTCTGCTTGAGGAAAATGGTCTGGCCCAAACCAATAAACAATCTTATTGTGGCTGAAGTACAACATGGATAAAGAAGGTGTTGATTTCAATAAACTCCCATAAATCTAGTAGATTATTATTATACATCTTTTGTGGGGGTGGGGGGTATGATGTCTAGTGACAAATTACCGTAGGCTTTTTTTAACACATAGACAATAAAACAACATCAATTAACCTCCTAAAACCCAAACTCTTGCATATGTGGATGCCAGGTCCTAGGAGGTTTATGTTTAGCTGTGACATCTTGTTTTATTTAGCCAACTTCCTCTCCTCATTTTTTTTATGTATTCCTATAAAAGACAACAATATTTACCAAAAAAATCAAGGGGGTATTAAAAAAAAAAAATCTGATTGTGCAGTGTGAATTTCTGGGCAGAATTATATCACCTTTAAAACAAAAGCAGCAACTTTGGATGAATCTAACAAAGTTAAGTCAGGTCCTCTGGACAGATTCAAAAATAAAAATAGTAATAAAAAATAATTTCAAAATCAATCGTTTTCATTTATTTAGTTATTTTAATCTGTCCAGGGGACCTGACTTAACTTTGTTCGATTTTTCTACCTGGATTATTGAGCATGCCTCAGGAAACTGCTAATTTATTTTTATTTTTTATAAAAGAAAACAACAACAACAACTAATTTCTCACTACAGCTTACATCTTAAGTAAACCATTTAATTATTTGATTCCTAATAAACAAATTCTGACAAAAAAAATAAGTCCTGTAAATGGACTGCAAACCTTTTTTTTTTTATGGATTTCATTGTTCCTGGTAGAAATACTTTTCCATTCAGAAAACAAATGGCCAACTGCAGAGCTTTAAAAAAAATACACATTAATTAATAAATTTAATTAGATACTGTAGTAATAATAGTAATAATAATAATAATATCGTTTTGTCTTCTAATTCAAAGCGATAGTGTCTTATTTGGAATCCTAAAATCAAAACTGGAGCTTAAAGAAACATTAAAATAAAAAAAGTACTTCAGGTTGTTTTTCACAATGAAGATGTTCTGTTCGAGCTGTGTAAGTGGCTGAAAGCTAAGCTGCAGTGTTTGGGGGATAGTCAGAAAAAAATACAGTTTATTACTGATAAGCCATTAGTAGAAGTAGTAAAATTACAAACCAATGTCTGCTTTATGCAATTTTTAGTAAAAGCTCTGAAGCAGCACAGCACAAAGCCAAATTGCAGACATTAGTGTTGCAAAGAACGTTTTGTTCACATTTCGTCTCTACAGAGCAAAGGCTGAATGCGACATTTAAAAAAAGAACATCCAGGCTTTGACTCTCTGAAGGCAGAAGAGGAAACTCTGGTCCTGAGCAGCAGCAGAGTTCAGGTTGAGCAGAGCAGCAGACAAGATCTTAAAAGGAAGGTGTGGCTGTTCGAATGGTTTGATTAACAGTCGCAAATTCCCTTTAAACCCAGTCTGCTGGGGGTCAGAGCAGCGATGCTGTGGGGGTTACCTGGTCAACGACAAGCCTTAAATCTGCAAGCTCACATCCCAAGAGCTGCAGTGTTAAGACACAGCAAACAAACTGCATGAAGAAATAAACACACTGCTCTCTGAAAGGTGACCTACTCAGTGCACCTTTATGAAACTTAGCATGTTGAACAAAGCTGCTGCCTGAGGGAGGAGACAGATTTAGAGAAATATTGGACAAAGCATAAAAGCACATGGGAGAAATACAATAAAATACATTTAAATACTCAAGGTGGCTTCTGAATTCACAAAGTACAAAAAAAATCAGTGTCACAGTAAATAAAAAGCTCCTGAAACACTAACATCCCCCCACACTTACATTCACGATGGCCTCCTTGGTCTGAGCCATGTCTGAGATGACTCCATCAGTGATGATGAGCAGGACGAAGTACTGAGATCCATCCTGAACTGCTTCTGCATACCTGAGAAAAACAAAGTAGAGCAAATTCAGTTGTTGGACATGTTCACTGCTTGAAACTTTTAGGCTGGCGTTAAACAACCAGAATAAAAAATGTGTCGCAGATCATTTTAAAACATGATCTTCTGAGTGAGCGACAGAAAAGCGTAATATAAACATGTAAAAAACTAAAATATGTCATACAGCTCTTTAAATCTCAAAGGTCTATCCAGACTATTGCAAAACCCATCAGAGACACAACAGTGTCCTAGTTTCTCTTGCCCATTTCTGGTTGCCCTATGAATAATTTATGAAACTATTTATGCAAGTGCAGCGGTGTTGTTCTTTCAGAACATTATTGATTGCCTTGTACCCATTTGACCAGACTTGATGAGCCAGGAGAGGGCAGACCAAAAAACAAACAAAGTACAAAGTGGATTATTGCCAGATCCAAGGACAGGTCAAAGGTCAGCCCTCCATTCTCGCCACCAGTTTGATGAATTTGACTACAAGATGCTGACATTTTAATCAGAGGGCGTGCGTCTCAGAGACAGCAGCAAGAGCGATGAGCAGTGTTTAGAGATTAAAGAGACATTTGTCCTCTGCAGCCTTTCATTCAGTCAGAGACATTCCTTAACTGAGTAGCACTGAAGTCAGATTTCTTCACGTCTGAGAGTGTAGAATGAGCAATTTCTGAGTATTCAATATTTATTGTACTTTTTAACATCTATTTTAAACAGCATGTGTCACATGAACTCCATTCCAACATGAGCTGCAACAGCTCTGTCTGTATCATCTTAGTAAAATCAACGGTTTCATTCCTGCTGTGGTCATAACAAAACTATTGGGACTGTAAAGAGTGTGACTTCATAAATACTTTCAATTGCTTCAAACCAGCACTATTCACAACTATAATGGGACATTTTATCACAGTAAATTCCTTCTGAGACTCTTTAATGCTTGTATTTTTATGCTTGAAATATACTAACTGGGCCTTCAGGGGGTTTTCTTCTTGCAGGGTTTCAGGTGGACAAGACGGTGAATTTATTTGCACTGCCAATTGTGCTTTTAGGTTTCTCAGCACTACACACTTTAAAGTCAATAGTCTGTTTTTTTTTAGCCCAATAATTGGAAAGTTCTGGATAAAAGTGCTCTTCTACTTTGCATCTCTGTTGGAACAGAAGCTTTTTTATGAAAAATAAACATATAAACAAAGGAACTTTTAATTCAAGCTGTTAAATTATTACACATCACTGAGATTAAGCTTATGTTTTTATAAAGGTGCAGCATTATTTTTGTATTCGCGAGCAGACTGCTGAATGTTGTCAATTTGAAAATGTCAAAAAGTCTAATCTAAAGTTATAAGTAAAAAGTTGTTAAATAGGCTAAACAAAGGTTTAAAATTAATTGTCTTTAATGTAATTGATGGTCTCGAGTATAATTCTTTCATGGACTTAATTCCACAAATCTGTTGCAAAATAAATTACTGCGTTAACAAAAAAACGGAGTAAAGATGAATAATAAAACTGCAGGGGAAAAATGGAATAATTTCTCAGAAAGTGAAAACCAGATTAGAAATTTTTTGTCAAAGATTTTATTACATGGGCAACAGAAGAAATATACTTCAACCCCAAATTTAATTAAAATAACACTTTTTTGTTTATACTTTTACTTTGATGTTTATTTGATTGAATATATGAACCTAATTTTGTTAGGTTTTAAAAGTTGATTTACAAACAAATACTGTATAAGTAACGGAATATATCCAATTTTTATGACCGTTTATTGTTGTCTGTACCTCGTCTGTGGGTTTTTTTATCTATAACAGGTCTCTCTTGTAAATGAGCCCTCGTGACTCAGTGAGACTAACCTGTATAAATAAAGGTTGATAGAAAAATATCAGTATATCTGCAATGAAACAACAGACATGTAAATGAGAACTTGCTTCATCTTTTTGTATTAGCATTGTCTCTAGCTTGTTGTTGCAGCTAATATATCACAGTGTAAATCCTCTGTGTGCAGTGGTGGGATGTAAAGTACAAGTACTTTGTTACTGTACTTAGGTACATTTTTCATGTATCTGTACTTGACTTAAGTACTGTAGGTTTAAACATGGGTACTTTTGACTTTTACTCCACTACATTTTAGATTAAGTATTTGCACTTTCTACTACACCACAATTCTATAATGAAAAACTATTGAAAGACTATTAAAAGAGTATTGAAAGACTATTGAAAGATTATTGAAAGACTTTCAAAAGACTATTGAAAGACTATTGAAATACTATTAAAATATTAGTGAAAGACTATTGAAAGATTATTTATTAAAATATTGTTCACTGTTGTTCACTGTTGACCCATTACAAGGTTGACTAGACATATTTTAATTAGAGTTGAAGACAAACTGGAGTTGAAATGATCAGAGCCTGTTCCTTCGTTAGATGTGTTTAACGCTCCTTTTTTTTAGGCAGACAACATTTACTTAAGTTTACTGCAGTTAAAATGACATTGGTTTTGTTTTGCAAATAAAAACTTTCAAAGCTATAATCATTCCTCTTTCTTATTTTGCTTATAGCATTTAAATCTGCATGTCATTTCTGAAATTCTGACGCACAGAATCACAAGTCCAAGTGTGAACTGTGTCACAGAGTAAACACAATAAAAACATGCATTATCTGCAGCACTGTTCATTAAAATGGCTCAACACTATTAATGTATTACAGAAAATATACATGTGGTACGCACACGATGATATTATAGAACATTGCATTAGGCAATACATTCAGTATTATTTTAAAGCAAGTACTTATTTACTTTCTTAAGTAAAACCATTAATGTCAAGTCAAGTCAAGTCAATTTTATTTCTATAGCACAGTTAAAACAGATAAACTGTTATCAAGGTGCTTAATGTGGTACTTATACTTTTACTAGAGTACATTTTTGTCTGTTTCTTTGTACTTCTACTTAAGTACAGTGTTTGAGTACTTCCTCCACCACTGTCTGTGGGTTTATTTAGGAAACTGCTTGTGTAGGGTATTTCCCCAACACCATCAGAAACTGGAAATATGACCACTGGTTTTGGGTTGTTGTACACCTGTTAGTAGTATTACAAATGCTTCAACCACAGGAGGAATACTTTTGTTTTTGAGCTTCAGTCAGTTTTAAAACAGTCTTTTCTGCTCGCTGACACGTTGACGTTTGTACTGTATCTGTGACTTTGAGCATGTTCTCCATTTACCACAAGACTCTATCACTGAGCAGTGCGTCTCAACAGCACTTTGTGAACGGCAACATTACATCAAATCAGTTCTCCTGCAGTTTATGCCACCTTACATTCACACTTTCATCGCTTTAGATGTCTAAAAATATTGTGGTTAGCACTCAAGCGTCTGGCCCCACATATGCCTTATTACCATTTCTTTTCATCTCAGCCTGGCAGCTGACTGTTTGTTTTCCCATCATTAGTTCTGCTCAATTCCAACAGAAACCGCTGACTTAATGGCTCTGATGGTGTGGAAGCCTGGTGAAGGTTTTTCACAGACAAGAAAAGTGACTGTGCTGAGATTTATTCTCTGGGGTAGAGAGTTGTGTTCGTACTTTGCCACGTGATTCACAATGGGAGCGAAGTTGGTGGGTCCATACAGTTGAACTGTCTTAAGGCTTTGGTGATAAGCCTCAAGAATCCCATCTATACCGTTACAGTACGGGTTCTCAACGTTGTCATTCTGAAAGAAACAAAACAAGTGCATCGTTGAAACAAAATGTAATTATCTCAACACATTTTGTTGATGCAAATTGAGGTCATGAACTTTAAACTCCTGGAATTAGCAAATAGATCACGCATTCATGTAAAACAAGAAATATTTCGTTAAGCAAGTCACATTTTATCCTTACTTGCTGAAAGCTGACTCATAAGTTCAGAGCTCAAGGTGTTTTTAGTTTGACGTGTGCAGTACAGGTCAAGTATGTTGGATCACAACTTTTAAAGTTATGTTTAACGTTTCCTTCTCTTCTAATGGTATTAGGATGAATGAACACAGTAATCAGTATTGCAATAGTTGGTCAGAAAATACTCAGATTCTGTTCAACTTCACATTTTGTCCTGTCGCATCCTCAGAGCAGCGTTGCTCAAATGTATTTTCCACTTTCAAATCAAAAGCTAAATTTCCAATTTTGTAAAAGTGTTGAGGTTTAATAGTAGCTAATGTAGCAATGTACAATTTATGAGATGTGTTTTATATAAGCCTTAATGATGACAAAAAAGGCCCTAAATTTGTAAGTCATTAACCTACTGTAGACCTGCTCCAGACTTTGACTGTTCTTCCAAAAAACAAACAGTCCAGATGACATGATTTCACTGTTTTGTGACTGATGTTGCAGTTTAAAGACACCTAACTATTGATAACTATCGTATTTTCTGGTGTATAAGTCGCATCAATAAAAAAAAGCATCATGAAGAGGGGGGAAAAACATATATAAGTTGTTAAGACGCTTAGGCGTATAAGTTACATTTGTTATGCGTCACCGCTGACCCATCACGTTTATTATGTATTTGTTTAATGGTCAAACTGCTTCATTTTGCCTGGGTGGCAAAGTGCCATCCATCCATCCATCCATCCATCACAGCCGGAGCAACTAGCTCGCCAGCGTTCCTCCGTCTGCACCGGCTGACTGAAGCGAGCGGGCATGTGAGAGGACTCGCTGTTGCAGTTCTTCAAAATTTAAAGCGTTGGTCAAAAATTGCATTATAAATATGGAAAAATATATATAAGTCGCTTCGGTGTATAAGTTGCAGGACTGACAAAACTATGCAAAAAACTGCAACTTACAGTATATGCCGGAAAATATGGTAGTTGACAGAACATCATTTGAAAAATGACCAGAATAACCCTTTAAATCTTCATGCTTATAAAGCAACAAGTTTTCACCAATTCTTCTCTGTAGATCCTCTGTAAGTTCTGTCAGTCTGGACCGGACAGTCTCACCAGAGTCTCTCAAGGAGACTCACAATGGACTCTTTGATTTATTTAGTTTGGGCTTAAATATGATAAGATCCACTGTCCAGTTAAAACATATGTTTTTCCTGCAGTCTGAGGTTCTGAGAACTCCAGAGCACTTCATTGGGAATTGTTTTTTTATTATCCTGATCAGTTTTGCCTGATAAGTTACACTATTTTTGTATTTCTGACTGTTCTTGCTTTGCCCATCTGCTCTTTAAACAAACTGAGGATGAGAAAACAAAAATAGTTGAGTGTGTTTGTTAAATTAGCTGAGAGCAATAATCAAAAGCACAGAAAAGACTTGACTTAGAATAATGAAAAGGCCCCTTTTGTTCACTGCTAATGAATTATTAAAATACTGTGTATGTTCTTTTTTTTTTACTTATGTTCATGCTTAGGGAGAAAAATTAACTATTATCATAAGATGTGGCAAAATAAGACTTTAATCTCCTTGGCAAACAAGCTTATACTTGAGCTTTTCAATAGTTCATATAATATTCTATCAAATACAACTGATGCAGCAATTTGCTCAAATAAGCCAAATTCCTGTATTCTGAAATGCTGCAGGCTTGAGGGCTGAGTGACATTCTGAAAAGGAAAAAAAACACCCCCAGAGATGTGCTTGTCAAACTTTGCTTCAAACGCTGTCTTCCCTGACCAGAAGGCAAATTTTAAACTGAGACAGCATAACAAATATTACACCAAAGAGTGTAACTTTACTTTTGAGTCCGCTTACATGATTCCAGCGTAGAAATGTTCAATTATATGGCGATATGAATCTTAATTAGCACATTTTAATAGAAGCGTGGAGTGATGCAGATGCTACCCTGTAGACATGCTCCTCATTAGGCTGTACCATAGCAGCCTGAGTACATTAGCTGGCTGAGAGAAGCTAAATTGATTTAAGAATCCTTCGGCCCTACAGAACCTAATTTACACTATAAAGGATAAATGGAATTCCATCTGAATTATGCATGTTAGACGTGTGGCTGCATTTATGCCTAAAATACCTAATCCATAGAGCTCATATAAACATTTTTACCCAAACATGTGGTCTCAGCTTTAGTGTTTGGGCCAAAAGTATCTCCAAACCAGTTCACAGGAAGTTCAAGGAAAAGATTTTTTTTACAACAATGTTTAAAATAATCTGATAGTTTACTCACCAGTGGGAACTCGTGGGATACCCTCCAGTCAGGCGGTAGCTTAGCACCAAATCCCAGGGCAGGGAACATCTTATCGCTGTCATAGTCCTGGATGATCTCTCCAACAGCCTTCAGAGCCATGGCATAGGCATTCATCTGATAAGGGTTCATGTAGTGCAGTGAAGTGGACTGCGATGGATTTCCTTTGGAGACAGGAAAACTCAGGGTCAGTGATGCAAAGCAGCAGGCTGAGAAGGAAGTGACAGCTGCACGAGGAGAAACAGAGAACGACCCAAAACTAAACAGGATACTTTGAATCAGAGCAGGAGCTTTAAAAAAAACTGCAATATACATGTATTCAACACTGGGATTGTGCAAATGGCTGGAGTGTGGGAATGTAAAAACATATAAGATTACAGTATATAAGATTATTATATGCAGACAATAACCTAAACTCAGTTTGAGTACAGAAAGAACATCTCATTGACTTGCTAACTAAGAAAGAAATATTGCCATCTGATTCTATTTTCAAAGCAGAATTTACCAGCAGGCCCATTTATTTCAGTATTTCGAAAACTTTAAATGCTTTGTTGGTTTGGGTTTTATTTTACATGTAATAAATTTTGTTTAGAAATACTTTTGCTCTGCGTCCAAAATCCAAAGCATTGGATAGTGATGAACATGCAAACACTACAAGGAAAAATGCAACAGAACAACAACAACAAAAAGAGAGAGACAAGATCGGAAGCAGAGAGAAAACTCATAACATCGTCACCCATCTGATTTTAAATGAGAGCACAGCAAGGTACGGCGCTCACCGTTTGATGCCGTGAAATCAATGGCCACTGTGAAGTGAATCTGGGTCCTGGAACAGATGAACAAGGAAAATGTTAACAAAGGGGAGGCAGGAAAATTCAAATCTGCAGTTTAACGAGGCTCTCCCAGGTTCTCCATGTGTTTTGTCTTTTATGTGAGGAGAGGTGTGACAAGCAGACACGACTTAGTGTTTTTTAAATCCACCTTTATTATCTAATTTCACAGCCACAGTCATTTATGCTGAGAAGATTCTTGTCGAGCTTTTTATTAAAGTCAAATTTCATTGAAAAGAGCTTTTAAAGAAAGTTCTAATTCAAAAACTTACATAGTGATTGTTGTAAAAAAAACATGTATACACTCAAATGTTGCAGCTTCAGAACAAATTAGCAGAAGCAAGGATAACACAAACAGATGGAAGAAGCTCTGCTGATCAGTATCTTCTTCTTTTGGCTTCTCCCTTCATCAGGGGTCACCACAGCGAACTGGTCACACGAAGACTTGGAAATTGTTTTTATGCCGGATGCCCTTCCTGACACAACCACAGACCACCGAGCTACTACAGCTCTCTGTGTGAAGCAGAGAGCTGATATCTAGTGTTCCCGGGGGAGCAGATGGTGTGGGTTAAGAGCCTTGCTCAAGGGCCCAGAGTGGGGCAGATGAGGGTGGTGGAGACAGGTGTGACTGCTTCACTTATCCCGCCCACATTCTCAATGTTGTCGGTACTGGGGCTTGAACCAGCGATCTTCCAATAACAAGCTCACCTACTTAACCTCTGCGCCACCACTCCCACACTGCTGATCAGTATATTTCATCTTTTCTGCTGGGTAATTAGGAAGACATATTGATTTATTTAAATAATTGACAAAGTCTGCCTTTACATACTTAACAGCTGGTCATGGTATAAAACACTAAAGTTTCAATAATGTTGCTGCAACACATTAAGGAAACTAAAGATTAGACTTTCAGGACACAAACACACACATC
>JBBPBX010014357.1:11893-32623 GCA_038048925.1 Garcialebias charrua
TATATATATATATATATATATTTATATATATATTTATATATATATATATATATATATATATTTTTTTTAAGACTAATATATGTTCAAAAAGTACATTTCTCGTCAGCCTGTAGATAGTTCATAACATGCCTCACTGGATCTTTGTTCAACTTGGTTGTTGCATAATGAATAAAAGGTTCTGGTGCCCCACTCCATTAAAGCTCATATGAAACTTTAGTTTCTAAAAACCTGTGGAGTATTTTTTATTCATGAGTATAACAATCGCCAGAACCTAGAAAATAAACTAAACATGGCCTGTTTCCCCAGAGAGACAAATGACGAGTGAAGAGAAGCGGCGCTCAGATCAAAGTGTGTGCCCTTTCGTTGTGATTAACACTGATTGCCTCTTCCTGATTCCAGCTCCATTCAGATATTCACACGAGCAGCATCTGAGATAATGGCGGCTTCCTGCCGCAGAGACTGACCTCGGCTCATTAATCAGCATTGAGCTGAAACGCTCAGCTGACAGAGGAGAACGTTACGTTTGCATGCTGCCTCCGTTTGAACGTCTCTGCTGATTTCTGTTGTTGGTTTCAAATGTTTAAGTAAAAAAGCAGAGAGAGTGAGATGTAGTCAGGGCTGCAGGAAATGACATAAAGGACACGGATGATCATTTAGACGGAACCTTGGAGATTAAGTATCAGAATCTGCTATTATGCCAAGACTCTAACAAGATGAGCCACATTATTAGACTTTTTAATGATGTTTCCCTCTGCTTTAACATTCTGTATTTCTTTTGATCAAACCAACCTTAATTTAAAAGTAGCTATAATAAAGTTTTCATAAGAAGTCCTGTTCCTAATCCTAATATTGACCGTTTCTCATAACATTTCTCTGACAGATTACAGCTTCATCACAGTCTTTGGTACACTGCAGAGCTAATCACAAACATCCACAGGGTTCTGTATTTGGATTTAGCCTTATACTTCTGCTGTTAGGGAGCATATCAGAATAAGTTTTAATGTCATTGCACACACAGTTAAGTACAGCAAAATTACGTTCCGTACAGCAGTCCTAAAAATGGACGGATGTGTACAAAGGCTGCGGCAAGAAGGTCTGCAACCTGCGGCTCTGGAGCCACATGTGGCTCTTTGGTCCCTCTGTCGCAGCTCTTTCAAGCTTTGAGCAAAACTGACATAAAACTGAACTTTATTGGTTGTTATAACAACAACTAAAAGGGCTAGTTTTAGTGGTTTTCCTGTACTTTATTTATATGAATACTAGAAACATTACAATGAGTAAAACATACTCACTTTCACGTTATGCTTTATTTCTTCAAAGTAAGATACATAATTTTTCTACAATAAAAAAAATCACATAAGATTGCATAGTTTATTGTTTTAGTTTTTAGAAACTGGCCAATAACTACAATATTGTTTTTTCCTTCTTTACAACAATCTCATCTTTTATTTTGTCTTGGAGTGTAAAAATATGAATAAATGTTGAAAATCATTAGATATTTTTAGTTTTATAAAATCACCCCTACTGTCCAGAAAAGCACCTTCCAACAAACTTAAAGTGGTCCGTGGGCCACCAGTTGAGAATCCCAGTTGTAGCTGGTATTGTGGCTCTGGACATGTTTGATTTAGTGAACAAAGGGGCAGAAGTGGCTCTTTTGATCGTAAAGGTTGCAGACCCTGGCTTAGATAGAAAAAGGGAAGTCACATAAGGAGAGAGAGGTATAAAAAAAAGCTCTCTCGCACCATGTCCTTAACAGGGCACAGTTTAAGGTATCCAAAAGAAAGTAAGGCTTTCTGTCTTTTCCCATTTTTCAACCAAATGAGTGTCATGCAGAAAAAACATTTAGCTGAGAATAATTTCAAAAAAACACATTTAAACTGTAATTTTAACATCAAGCACGCACAGTTTAAAAGTCAAGCATTTATAGCCACCAGTCCATGAGGTGGGGTTGTCATAAATTTGTCATAGTGTTTTGTTACATAAAACAGATCAGATGTCATGGTTATTTTTGATTAAGAAAAGCTAAAACCTCTAAAATGTTTGCACATTTTGCTAAAACTGGACTCGGCTGAATTCTTTAGCTTGTAATGCAAAGTGGGGATTTATTTAGAGGCTGAGGAAATTACTTTGAGATTAAGAAATCGATCCAGAATAGTGTTGATGCTGATGCTGCAGCAGAGTTTGTTTTGTTGGTTCATTAGGAAACAACCAGGGACTCATCTGAAGATGCAGCATCAATCACGGTAATCCTTAAATCTATATTTCTGCACTGGATGTTTTTTTGTTATTTATTTATTCTGTTATGTTTCTTCTTTTCTTTTTCCTTTGATTTTTTTTTTCAAGCTTTTTCTTTCAGTGCTTTGCTCAAATGGCAAATTAATGTTCCATCATTTCTTATAATTGGCCAGGAGTTATTACATCTGACATCAGCCTTTGAATGATCTTACAATCAGATCTCCATTTTGTTCTGCGCTAAAATTACAACTCTCAAACTAGTTTCTGTGTCACATTCAATTAGTTTAACAGATACTGAAAGAATATGAACAAATGTTGAAGTGGCACGTTGACTTTCTCCAGTTAGAAAAAAACACGAGGTTTTGAAAGTTGACCTTTTTGATGCAGTGTCTAAATTTTCAGCATGCACACTTACAGATTGTGTATCCTCCCCCAAAGTTGAAAAAATAAAAATGAACTAATTAAAAGCCATGTCGTTTGAATTATCAAGAAAAGGTTCAATGAACCAGTTTACATTCAGTTTTTCTGCACCATAAATTTGCAATGAAATGAGCGTATATGAAAAACAAAAGGGAAACAATTGTTTTTATTTACATTGTTTATTCTGTACTTACTTTATTCACATTTGAGTTTCTGTATTTTCCTGCAGTGGACAGAGTTTATAATTTGTAGACTCTAAAACTGTCTGAAAGCTAAAGTGAGACTTTTAGCCACTCAAACTTTGTTTTAACAAACTATAGGTGCTGAAACTGATTATCCCCAAATGGTCATGACTGTTTCTATTCTTGGGTTAGTTTTAGTTTCTGGTTTCTCTGAGAAAACCGAACACAGAAGCGTTTTGTGCAGATGCAAAGTGAAGTGTTCTGCCTCTCCGTTCCCCTAATCTGAACATGAATCTAACAGCTGTGGCACCATCTCAGAACAAAACAGCAGGTACCATAAAACTGAGAAGGTCAGCACACATAACTACTCCTATTTTATTTATTTATTTTATTTTTGTACATGGCAAAACTCATGATGCACGCATTACAATATAACCTCATGGGAAAAGAGCAAAATTGTCAGGGTTTAGGAGCGGCTCCACTTTTTCATTATGGTGCAGACAGACTGCAAAGCTGGCCTATATGAAATATTAAAAACAAAAAACAAATATGGTCACTTTCTCCACTCCAGATGGTTTGAAATGGAACGATTGAACCTTAAAAGGATCCTGACACAAATAGTGCCATTACACGGCTGATTCAGCTCCAAATTAAATTTAAAATGAATGTAAATCTTTCATTAGCCTCTCTGAATCGGAGCACTGTATGGCTTTTGGACTTTAATTATCTCTATTTGGCTATATCTCTGCACCAATTGAAGGTTAATGAAAAAGACTTCCATTTCAGTAAAACTGGTCATAGTCCAATGGTGGGTCTAAAAAAAGAAAATTGCTTTTTCCTCCCCATGTTTAAGAAAGCATCTAAAATTCATTGTGTTAGCTCTCACCTGCCAGAGATGGAGCAGTAAAGCAAAATCATATGAAAGGAGAGAAATCAATAGCAGAGATCTAAAATATCAACATGGGTCTTAAAGCTGCTTTATACAGCCTGCTGCTCAGGCTCCTTTTCAGATTTCTCATCATCTGCCTGAATAACGCTGTTGTCAGGCACCGGAGTACATTTTGTTGTTTTTGTTGCTTTTATTTATTTGCCGGAGGTGAAAATAAGTCATTCCTTTCACCCGGTAAGCACAGATCTCATATCAAATTTAGCAATCCACAAGACAAAGTGCACGTATGAAACATTTCTCTGTCAAAGCCATGAATTATAAATATTGTGTTGGTGCATATTTGAGTGCAAACAATTTAAACAAGAGCAGAATCAAATATAAATCAGATTTAGGAATGTTCTTTAAAAAAATAATAAAAAGAAACAATTTATTGTGTGTGTGTGTGTGGGGGGGGGGGGGCTTTCTGCATCACAAAGATAACAAAATATATTAGAATGTAGTAACATTTATTATAGCTGATATAATTTTTACGATGTGTTCAATATTTGTGCATAAATGCTCATGTTTTATTCAAACTTCATAATAATCATGTCTGCTTGTTTTCTTAGAAGACACACTGACAACTCTCAGGATCCTTTATCTGTAAGGTAAAAATAAATTCAATGCAAGGATCGGTTTGTGGTTCTTGTCTTTTGTTTAAAGTTTAAACGATCGGGTTAATTATATGTGAGTGTTGTGAAACCCTCTGAGACAGAATTAGTTCAAATCATCAAGCTGAGTTAACTTGATGAAACATGACACTTCAAGGTGTTCCAACAAATCAACAAATCACAAGTTACTTTGTCTAAAAGTCTCTTGAGGTAAATCCTGTGAACCTGATGCATTAATTCCAGCGGACCCAGTTAATGTTTCACATCTCAACCAGCAGCACAGTCACTGTTTGTCAGATTTTCTTCATTAGTCCATTGCACAAACTCTTCCTTCATCCAACCTTTATTATACAGGTTAGTCTCATCATAATCTGTTAAATGCACAAAATATTTTGTTTATTTATTACTGTTAGCATGAAAATACCTGTCTCCTACACCTGTCTTGGATTTCTTTGCTCTTTGCTTGATTTTATATCTTTATGCCTCAAGGCGCAGCAAGAGGTGTGGGTTCTGCTGTTATTTCTGGTAGCGAGGCTGTATTTATGGAATTCTACTTTGCGTTCTCAAACAGAACCTCTTCATAATGTAATACCAGCATACAAGCCAGTTTAGAAATGTTTAGCCATTTAAAGTGAATGCTAGCCTTTTAAACAAACCACCGTCAAGGCAGGAATCAGCTGAACAAACAAACGTTTGACCCATGCGCTTTAAAAAACAACTGCTCAGTCCAGATTTATGTCTGCCTTGTCTTCTCTGAATGTGGACATCCATCCATCCATCCATTATCTTTACCCGCTTCTTCCATTTTGGGTCATGGTTGCCGGTGCCCATGTCCAGCAATCACTGTGCGAGGGGCGGGGGACGGGGGCCAAGTCCATCACAGTGAAGGTGGACATTATAAACAAATCAAAACTTTACAAACCCAATGACAAGTTTTTACATACTTTATACATTTTTATGTACAGACAAACATGTGTGCATAGTTAAATTAAATGTAGGTTTATTTTTTGAAAACTGGTTTTGAGACAGAAATGAACATGGAAACAGATCTTTGCAGGTTAGACCCTGCAGATAAACTGCCTTAAAATGAAACATTTAACTGCAGCTTATCAATTATTTATTAAAGACAAATATCAGTGCACATTCCTCCATAACATCAGTCATTACTTCTTATCATTGAGCATGAATAAGGATATTTTGAACCACTTTGGCCACGACTGCCTCAAATGAGTCAGCGGGGGAGAGGGCGGACTCCAGAAACCACCTGAGCCCCGTCAAACTGGTTGGCCCATAATGTAAGGTTCTATTTACAAGACTGAGTTTGCTTCAGCTCTTAGGACTGAAGGAGTCCTTTGAATGAAAGACAAAACGTTTCAACAAAAAGAAACCATCCAGAGGAACTGACTTAACTTTGTTAGATCAGCCATTACTGTTTTCCTAATTTATAATAAATGCATGCTTGTGTCTTTTGTATCAGTTAATTATTATGATTAGTGGGGATTCAAACTGACTAAGAAATGTCCTTAAAATGTGACGTTTATGAGGCAGATGTCTAACGTTAATTAAATGAGGAAAACTGAAAGATGACAGTATCTCAGCTAAATAAAAGACTGCCTCCATTAGTTTTTGCACAAAAGTGTCTAACTGTGCTTTCAGTCAATTTAAAAAAAAATCTTTTTACAGTCATTGCTAACCCCAAAACCAATTAAACTAGGAACTAATACTGTCAGTACTGGTAAGTTATTATTATTATTATTTTCAAATAGATTTATTTTATCCCTTCTTATAAGACAGTTTGTGCTTTTAGCGCAGGCCATTCATTAACCTGACAGTTAGGAGTTCATATTGTGTTCTTTCTTCTAAATAAAGCGTGTTTATTTCAATGCATCATTCCCAAATTAATTTGGACAGCTCACTTTTAAGGCGACCATGATACATCTATGTTGATTAATGTTCTCCTCTCTGTCTCGATGATAATAGACCATTTGGCACAGAAACCAGAGAGACAGATTACAAACAAAAGATGCAGCTTCCAACAAATCAGAACTGTCATGACTTATATTAAACAGAGAAGCAGATGTGACTCTGAAATACTGACCCTTTCTGTATCAAATGCAGAGTAGATTGACCAGGACATTTATTATCCCTGTGGCTTCTTCTGTCAGTTTTAATGCAAAAGGACTGATTGTTCAAAACAGTTCTCATAGAAAACACCAGGAACAGAGTGCAAAAATAAATGAAAGATTTTCATTCTGCATTGACTTTGAAAACAGGAAATATGTTTTAAAATACAATTTGTATGTTTTGCTATGAGCTCTTTATCATCCATGCTACTGTAACCACACAAAGAAACCCAATAGCTTTTAACATCTCCATATCTCTGTAACAAAAAGACAGGAAGCGCCTCTGTAATACTGAAAATGGGGATTTAAAGTCATTTTTGTATATAAAAAAGCTGCAAGTAATTATTTTAAAATTAAAAACAGAAAAAAGAGGTGTTGCATTTCAAAGTAGATTAACTCCAATCAATATTTTTTTCTGATGCTACTGTTCCCTCTGTTAAAACAACCTAAGATGCAGCTGTGAAGTAGTATGGTACATAGATATTTTACTAAGCAACAGTGCAGATAATAATATATAAAGATAAAAAATGGGAGCAGCCTTTTCATGGATAATTAGACACTGATTCTTCAACCAATCAGAGTGTACAATCAAATTTATGTTTGCATCTGGCTCAGAATGAAACTTTTATTTGTACTTTTTGTTTGTTTTATGTGCATGTTTGTTGAATTGGGGTTGTGTGGAATACTTTAGAGCAGTCAGTATATTAGTTGCAGTGGAAAGCTGTCACACAAATCTTAGTCTGTGAATTTGTGGAACTATTTACATCAAGGAGTCTGCTACTTAGTTTTTAAACATAAAACAGTTCCATGTGAATTAATCAAAGAATAACATCTTGAAAAAATGTTGTGATTGGAAGGGCTAGAAACGTAAGAAGTCTTTTGATAAAACTTTTAATATTGTGATGTTCTTTTGAGTTTTTAATCAGGTGTAAAACTTAGTTCTCAAAAATATTTTTTGTTTTATGAGAAAAATCAAGTTTTATACATTTTGTACACAAAGTGTTCTCCGGATATATTCAGATACCTAATGAGTGTTTATATTTAGGGAAAGAATGGATCAACAGTATTGCACACATTTGTGAATACCATGCTATGTTTAGCATGGCTGCTCCATTTCTACCAAATGCCATGTAAAAATATGACTGTAACAATATAAATACTGTATGTTAATGGGAAATACCCCAGAATGAGCTCATCGAAGCTTTCATGGGTTACTTAGGGAGGGAAAAAACATTGTATTTATGTTTGTCTCGTTTGTCTCTGTGTAGCCCTGTGATGGACTTGCGACCCGTCCAAGGGGTCCCCCGCCCCTCGCACTGTGATTGCTGGACATGGGCACCGGTGACCCCCGTGACCCAAAATGGAAGAAGCAGGTATAAGATAATGGCTGGATGGATGGATGGATGGATGGATGGATGGATGGATGGATGGATGGATGGATGGATGGATGGATGGATGGATGGATGTTTTTGTAAAGACAAAATATTAATAACTTGAACCAATGAACAGAGAACAAAGTCCACAAAACCTAAAATAAAAAAGTAAAGTACAAAAACTCTGAACTGGGCTTCAATTTGTTTTCATACTTGACCTTTTCCTTTTTTTTATTGTCATGTCTTAAACTGAAACATAATAAAATAAATGGAAGTGGTAAGGGCTGTATCCTGATTTAGGCTGATAGTGAGTCACATTAATGTGCACGTGGCTACAGTAATGTGAGTTGATTTGTGTCAGGTGGAGAGAGACCAACAGGACAGATCTGGGACGCTCGGCCATCACGCTGCAGAGAACTAAAACCAGGGCAGCTTCGGATCCACGTAAACATTTCTGCAAGCAACAGGTTGTTTGTCTTGAACTGAGCGTTCAGATCTTCTTCATATTTTTTTTATAATCATTCATATTCATTTGCTTTGTAGTTTTGACTGTGGACACTGTCTTCCCAATTGGGGCCACATTTCAAGGATCAAAGTTGCTTAGTAATCAGAGTCAACTGTGGGTTAGTTTTTGTACCATTATGGGCAGAAGATGGGAAGGATGAACCAGGGAGTTAAAATCATATATTTAAAGAAAGCAAATGGATTACATCTAAACGTCCCCATTTTCTGAAGTTGTCATAAAATATTAAGCAATATCACGTCTAAATTGTTCACAATACTTGTTGTTTTCTGTGTTGCTGTTTTGAATGAAAAAGTATCCCTGCAATAAGATAGTAGTTTGATACTACAGTTTTATGTGGTGAAACGGTCAGGAGTGCAACCATCAAGACACAACATGGCCCAAACCAAAAGCAACTCACATGCTTCACAGTTATTATCCCTTTTCAACTTCTAGCTGTGAAATCTGAAAGGTATGCACATAACTCATGTTCCCTGAAGGAAGGGAACGAGGTGCAACATATGCTATGGGAATTGCGCCCCCGCGCGATTACCTGAAGGAATACATTCACGCCTTTACGGCTAGGGCGTCAGCGTCGCGCCAGAGGCCCCGCCCTCTGGGTATTTAAGCGGCTGACGCCCATCCATCTTTCTCCAAAATTGCACTTCACCGAGCTTTCAGCATTGAAAAGGGCCAGATATGTTGCACCTCGTTCCCTTCCTTCAGGGAACATGAGTTATGGTGCATAACTTTCAGTTCCCTTTCAGTCAAGTTCTCTCGGTGCAACATATGCTATGGGAACCGTAATTCATTCAAGCCCTTGAAATGCTCAGTAAAATGCATGCTAGTGTGAACGTCTGCCCTTGATCAGCAGGCATCTCAAGGTTACTTTCTACTGTGTGTTAGAAAAAAAAGCCTGAGTGACATCACACGCAGTAACATCCAAACTGTAATGCTTTGCATAAGTGTTTAATGAGCTCCAGTTCACAGCAGCACAAATGTCTGCAACTGGTACACCCTTGAACAGTGACCACGAAGTGGCCAAGCCCCTAGTAGAGTGAGCGTGCACTCCAGAGGGCACCTGTTGACCTTTGCTACTGTACGCCCTTTTAATGGCCTCAGTCACCCAATGTGAGAGGTGTTGTTTTGATAGGGCCTTTCCGGTAGCAGGTGCTGCAAAGCACACGAACAGTTGATTTGTTTTTCTCCATTCGGCTGTTCTCTGCATGTAAGTGCGTAAAGCTCTCATGGGGCAGAGAGCCTTCAGCCTTTCATGTTCCTGAGTGAGGACCGGAGCAGGTGGGAAGGAGGAGAGATCAAAGTCCAGACTCCTATGGTTCAAAGTCAAGACCTTGGGGATGTATGTGAGATTAGGCCTTAGGGTGACCTTTGACCCGTCACGGGCGAATCTGGTACACATTGGATGTACAGACAATGTGTGAAGGTCACCCACGCGTTTCGCCGAGCAAAGGACCAAGAGTAGAGCGGTTTTATAAGATAACAAATCTATCTTAACCTTGCTCAGTGGCTCGAATGGAGGATCACAGAGAGCCTCCAAGACCAGGCTAAGATCCCAACCAGGAGTCAGGATCCTGCTGGGTGGTTTCATTCTTAGCACGCCCTTAATAAATCTTATTATGATTGGATGTGCACCAGGTGTCCTGTGTCCCCAGCCTTCGTGACAGGCTGAAATAGCTGATAGGAAAACATTAATTGTTGAGAAAGAATGACCTTTTTCCAGTAAGTCTTGAAGGAAAGTCAGGAGCTGAGCCAGGTCGCATGAGTAAGA
This sequence comes from Garcialebias charrua, assembly GCA_038048925.1. Classification (NCBI taxonomy): domain Eukaryota; kingdom Metazoa; phylum Chordata; class Actinopteri; order Cyprinodontiformes; family Rivulidae; genus Garcialebias; species Garcialebias charrua. The sequence goes on from JBBPBX010014357.1 coordinate 22,057, forward strand.
AATAATATTTCTTTCTGTGCACCAAGCTTCAAAAATACGCCACTTCTGTGCGTAGAGAGACTGTGTTGACACAGCACGGGCATTTTGGATGGTTTTTACCACATTTTCCAGCAGGCCTGATGTCATCAGCTTGTTCTTTTCTGCCAACAAGCTGAAAATTATAACAGCTCTCAGCCTAAGCCGTGAGACTACTTCTTCTGGTGACATAGTTTGACCCTGAAGAAGAGCAGTTGGTGTATCCAGTTCCCCTCCAAGGGCCCTGGAAGCTGTGATGCCCTGGGGATCAACCAAGTTGGGGAGAAGGCCTTTTTGTCAATGTGCTACCAGGTTGCTCTGATCGAAAGTGATCGAGGGCAGATGTAACCTGTCATTCTTATTAGACAGAAGTGGAGCAGAATGTCTGTTTTCTCTCTCCTTGTTTGGGGTCATGGGACTGAGAAGCTGCGAGTTTTGTAAACGAGCAGATCTCCTGACCCCAATCTGTTTCCTAGATAGGTCTAGTTTACTGGTCCTCAGCCTTAACAGAGCGTTAGGACCAGACAAAACGGCCGCGGTCTGTGTTTCACCCGTTGGGGAGATATTGTTTAAGAGCAGAGCTGAACCAGCACAGTGAGAAAGATTACGTGCTGCCGGATCACTGCTTGGACATTGCGTGTCGCCCATTAATGATAAAGGGACAGCTGCAACGTGAGAACGTGGAGATGATTTTTGTGCTTGGAAGACTTTAAATTGTTTGGTGATAGAGAGCCCAGTTCCCTTCGAATAACAGGAAGAGGAATCTGATTCAGCTCTGATTTGTTTACACACACAGCAGTTTGAACACAATTGTCTTTGTGAACGTGTGAAGCTTGTGGTTGCCTATGGGCTCCTGACGTGCCCCACCCCCCCATCGTTAGATTCTGTCGGCGCGCCTCCCTGAGGTGCGGACATGTCACGTGTTTGCTTGGTTAGTGTATTGACCGCCCCGTCGTTCACAATGGAGCGGGAGCTAGAGCACGTGACCCCCCTCACTTGTCTCCATGAGTGGTGGGGGGCCTACTTGCAGACGCCTCTGTGCCTGTCCACTACAGACGGAGCAGAGACACCCTGCCGGGGCTCATTGATTAGGCTAACACCCCGTGAGCCATGAGGGAGGGGGGGAGATGGCCCCCTCCCTTTATGACGGCTGGCAAGCAACAGGGACCTGTTCTGCTGAAATCATTTGTGTTTTGTTGTTGTTGTTGTTTTTTAGAGTCAATAAAACAGAGAGGGCCTGTTTTTTTTGCTTTATTCGTGCTTATGTGTAATGACATATATGACTTTATGTCACTCACAGCAGGAAAAACATGATTTGTGCATGCAACAGAGTTACCAGCTTTTTGTACCGTGCTACAAATAAAGTCTGGACATGAAGAGATCATTTCCCGTACCGCGTGGGCGGGTGATCGTGTAAAGTCAAGACGTGAACCTGGTTCATCAGGCACGCTTTTGTCTGGTGTCCCGGTTCGCCGAGGAGGCCCTGTGTCTGACCGCCTGGCGGGGGACAAACCTGTTTTTGCTCCATGCGTGTTCGGTGCGAGGTGGGCCCGGCGGTGGTCTCTGCCGATGCTCATCCTCGTACGCCGGCCGCTTCTGCGGTGGGGCACGCGTTGCCGAGCGGTGTCGAGGCTGCGCAGGTCTGCCTCCAGCAGACTCCCTGGGGGGACGAAGCTTCTCCTGGGAATGCCCACCCGGAGAGCTTCAGCCTGTTTGCGCCTTTGGTCCAGCTTGGTCTGAATTCGATCCAAAGCTTTCCCAAACAATCCCGTCGGTTCTATCGAGTGGTGGAGAAAAGGCACCTTTTGTCCCTCGGGGAGATCAGTTAAAGTCATCCACAGATGGCGTATCGCGATGACCACTTCTGCCATGCCTCTGCCTTGAGCAACAGCGGCTGTCCCCATCATGCGGAGCACGAAGTCTGTTGCCCTGCGGGCTTCATCCAGCAAGTCAGCGGCAGCTTGCTTGTCCGTCGTTGCCTGGAGCTGTTGCAGCTTTTCAGCCAGGTAAGCCTGCATCAGCGCGGACGCATTCATGGCACGCGACGCAAGTCCCTGAGCTCTGTAGTATTTCTCGAGCAGAGAAGCTGAAGCTTGACAAGCTTTGCTGGGAAGAGTTGGTTTTGTCCCGGATGACTTGGGAGCCAGGTGAGACGCCAGTGTGTCCTCAATTTGAGGCACGTTGGCTATTCCCACCTCATCCATCCCGTCCACCTTGAGGAACTGTGAGAGTGGTAAGAGCATGGGAGCTCTGGGCTGAGGCCAGGTACGAGTTAGTTCTGTGAGGAAGTCCGGGAACACTGGCATCCTTTGCCTCGTGGCGGCCTGCTGCTTTGAGTGAAAATAGTTTCCTGCCAGCCTTGTGACCTGTTGACGAGGCGGAGGCTCTGGCCATGGGATGTGCAGTGCGTCCATTGCTCTGTGGCACAGGTCGAACAGAGCAGGGATGGAAAAGTCCGTTTCCGGGAGCACAGGTACTGGGGTTTGGGAGAGGTCTTCTCCCTGTTCCTCGAATTTGACGTCTGCGTCCTCCACGGAAAATTCGCCTGAGGCTGAAATCGAGATCTCGTCCTCGTTCATCATGCCTCGAGTGTCGAATTCGACTGTTAAGTCCACCATAGGAGCCAGCACGTCAGGGCTGTCACCCCATTCAACTCGTGTGCTGTCGTGCAGAGCCATGTTCTCGAGCTCCGGCGTGGGAGTGAGGGGCTCGGTGGTATCCGGATCCGTTGGTACTGCTGAGGCGCCCATGGCCTTGGCGACAAGGTCAACCCGGTGCCGCAGCACCGCCTCCAGCATCTGGCTGCAGTGTGGGCAAAAGTCGGGCGCATCCAGCGCTGTTTTTGCGTGTAACATTCCCAAGCAGACGGGACAGGCCTCATGGGTGTCCGTCGCTGCGAGGGAGAAACTGCATCCGCTAGGACAGGCGCGCGATGTTGGGCTCGCTGTTCTACTGGTTTTGCTTGGAAGTCTTGTCTTTCGCTTTCCTTTCTCCGGAGGCATGTCCGAGATAAGGCGAGCGAGTCCTTCCAGAATCCTTTTTCTTTTAATTTGAGACGTCTCCTCCGTCGCGTCGCTTTCGCTGGCTAGCCCGCTACGAGTTAGCAGGGGTAGCGGTTGTGACGCAGTTAGCGCCGTCGAGCGAAGCAGTCTGTGGAGAGAGGAGAAGAAAATACTTTGGGGTTAAGAGAAAATGTGCCGGACTAGCTTTCGCTAGTCCAGCAGTACGCAGGAATAATTCTCTGTACGCTCTGTGTAGGGAGCAAGCTCACTTCTGGTTGAGCGATGAAGCAACAGAGAAGTCCCGCGAAGAGAGGTAGTTCAGGTTTAAGCGAGGTGAAGGGCAAAAAAGAAAGATGGATTGGCGTCAGCCGCTTAAATACCCAGAGGGTGGGGCCTCTGGCGCGACGCTGACGCCCTAGCTGTAAAGGCGTGAACGTATTCCTTCAGGTAATCGCGCGGGGGCGCAATTCCCATAGCATATGTTGCACCGAGAGAACTTGACTGAAAGGGAACCATAAGCACCAAAATATCATGAACCAACCCATATATTTATTATAATGTGGAGTCTGTGCTTGTAAAAAGCACAAACAATAAAGCAATTTGGCAAAGGCTTTGAATATTTCTGTAGGAAACCACAAGCACTGCCAGCTAAAAGGCACTGACATGAAGACTGCTGGTAAATTATACTGCACACATCTGTGCAAAGAAATTGCAGGTTTGTGTTTGAAACCTTCTTAAAGACAATCTATTGGTTTCTACCAAGTCAGCCACCGTTTTAGTTATGCTGTAACATTTTCAGTTACAAAACAGCAGCAGATATTGTCAGATGTCAGATTTTCAGGTCTCTCTTGTAAATGAGTCCTTGAGGCTCAATGGGATTAGCCTGTCTAAATAAAGGTTGAATGAAAAAAAAAGATAGTGTTTTTGTTTTATTTGTCAGGCAACCAGAAATGTGTTAATAAGTTGCTGATTCTAATACTTTATAAAATAAAATAAAATATGTGTTGTGTGGTATTATTGTTACATATTGCAACAACAACATTTAAACCAGGCTAGGGGTTGATCAAAATTATATTTGCACGCTGAACATAAATGCATACTTAAAATGTAATGATCTCTGATATATGGCACTTCAAGCAGTCCTTTGCAAAGTGGTGGTGCAATGGCAGTACATTTGTGATCTACTGTATTGTGCATCTAGATGGTAAATGTTAAATGGGCTGTACTTATATAGCACCTTTCTGTCTTATCAAGATACTCAAAGCTCTTTACACTACAATCTGTGCCTCATTTACCCATTCATACAACACTCTACTAGATCTATACAAAGACTAAACAGTGTTTTATCACATTGGGACACACATCAGGGCCCAGGGGCACTTTGGCATGTGACTGCTGGTGGAATCAAACCCCTGACTCTTGCATTGGAAGACAACTGCTTCAGTCATTCAGCCACAGCCGCACCAGGGTACAGACTTCCCTCCAAATGTTAAATATGATATAAATGATTTATATAATGAGGGATCAAAGATTGTGCAACGACAACACCACATTAAGAGCTACACCTATTTTAAGCCTGTGACTAAGATAACTGTGACCTCTAATTACAGCCACATGACACACACACTGAATATGATGAATATTAAAAGCTGTAGCAAATTTCCTTCCATTTCACATGGTTTAAATATAGATCAAAGGTGCAAAATATAAATACCACTGGTTCATTTATGTCAATAAAAAAGAGTTGAGCTGTTTCTGTCGTTAGACTGTGATCAACCTTCTAACATCATCCTATCACACTCGTGTGAAAATTCTTGGACGCGTGAATTATAAATAAATTCTGAAACACATCTGGCTCCAATTTAGACAAGTTGCAGGACACAAGCAATATAAATCTGCCCATTTGTCTCTGTTCTGATTTGACCTCAAGTGAACTCAGTTGCTACAAGTACTGTATAGTTTTAAAGATTCTATTGATTCATTTATTTATGTATTTTTATCAATCATGAAAGACGTAGGTATGGGATGGAAACTTTAGGAAATCCTTTGTATTTTGTCATGCATCATAAAAGATGTTAGCAGGATGAATGCACTCACCCTCCTTTGATGTAATCGAGGAACGTGTGCTCAGACTCTACGTTGAATGACAGTAAGGACACCTGGATGTGAGATAAAGCAGTCCAAACAAATTATATCATGCTTGGTGATTAAATACAATAAAATGTACTAATCTAGACATTAACACTGACCTCTAAGCTCACCATCCACAAAATTACCTGCCTACATAGAGCGTTCACGCTGCATATTAGTATTACAATCACCCGACTTGGGCACGGCGGCACGGCAGAGGGCCGACAGATGATCAACGTGATGGATAACTAATCACACATTTTAATTACAGAGCCGTGGCATTAAGCAAGAGCGGTGACAAAAAAAGAACTGTGGCTCATCTCTAAACATTCAATCACTACTTCATTAAAAGGACAAAGACAAAAGTAAGTTAATGCGTTTTTGGAGATGTTTACTGGAGATGTTTACTAATTTAGATTCACCATCTGGATCGCCTAAGACTGAGACTGGAACAAAAGCAGTTGAATCACATTGTGAAAGCTCCTCGCGGGGACACTTCCTGATAAATACCAAAGTAAAAGGTGGCAGGATGGTGAGCGAAGCAAGAGATTTGCTTCTATCTTAGATCTCAGACTCACCGTGCCAGAGTTACTGTATCTCTTTTTCTTTAGCTTCTTCTTGGGATTCACCACCTAGTTTGAAGGTAGAAAAGAAACAAAGGATAATGACAATGTACACCTCCGACACAAATCTGTCTATACACCTTTGGGCGAGTAATTTAAACAGCTTTGTCCTTCTATTCCATGTTTGGAAGGGTAATGAATCCCATAACTGCAGTAGGTGAGAATGAGATACCATTGATCATGCCTCGCAGCAAGATGCAGATTATTCAGGGTTTTTTTTTCAACCACCTACTCTGTATCCTACATGCACATCATTGTGGGGATGATAGAATACGATCCAATATTTCACCCCCGTGATAATCATGAAGAATAAATTAAATTGTGTGCAAATCCAGAGGCGAACAGTAATGTGTGACGTGGGCAGATGCAAAGCGCACATAAACAGGTTATCAGCACAGCGAGCTCAGCAATTACAGCATACTGTATTCTGCTGTTGATGCAACATACATTCAAAGCTTGAAGCCAAAACTATGTAAGCGAGGTCAAACATGTCTGTTGCTCACTCTACACGTCACAAACACAAAGCATCGGCCTGGAGGAAACTGTGCAACGTAACCAAGTATGAAAACCCACTCTCGTCCTTTCTCCTCCACTCACCCTCCTGTGCAGTTTCTAAAGTTACTCGTCTATTACAGGTAGTCCTCGACTTACGACGGTCTCGATTTATGACGTTTCGCGGTTACGTCACGCATGTCCCATTAAAAAAAAAATATTTTGAATTTTTTTATTTTGAAAGCCGAGTTCCTTCCGGTTTTGACAGCAGCAGCTTCACGGCAGAGGGCCAGACCTGCAGACCTTGGACCGGCAGACCGATGAGGAGGAACAAGCTAACATGCTAATAGACCTTACTGTAAAGCTGTGGACCACGCAAAGCATCCTGTAGTCTGGATGTCCCACTACAGGAAGCTGCAGAGCTTGGAGAAACAACGAGCTAACATGCTAACAGACGGAGGAGGAAGGCTTCACCAGCTCCCAGTAGGTTATTAACTATTTTTTCCCTTCATTATGGCTCCAAATGTATGTGTTTTTGAAAATTATGTAGGGTACTTTGTTAGGATGGGCTAAGTGCTTGGTAAAATACAGAATTGTACGTATAAGGTGCAGTTTGGACATATTTTCTGACTTACGACGAAATTTGACTTACGACGTCACGTAGGAACGGAACTCCGTCGTAAGTCGGGGACTACCTGTATTTCCAACAAAAATGATACCTAAGAGCACTACGGCTGTCACTCACTCACCGTCTGAGTTCATGCTAAGTCACAAAAACATCACATGCAATTACAGCAGCCTCTATTAATGCAGCCCTGTTGTCATCTTCACCCCTAGAGCTCATGTTTATGAGCTGTGTGCAGGTCAGGATGAGTATGAGGAAAGCTGAACACTGCATCGTTATTATAATGCATATTATTAAAGCTTCCTGTGGTTTTTGCCCACATCTAAAAAGTGATTCGAGCACTGACCTGTTGATGAGTTTATGTTCCCTTCACTAATTAAGCTGCAGATGATTTTGATTAAATGTAATAGACGTGTTTCCCTCTGTCAGCAGCGCAACTTAAGAGTTGTGCCTTATCATGAGATCACTGGTATGACAGCGGAATTATTCTATGATCCTCAGTCCAGAAACAGCACACAGAAACTGGGTCCACGTCGTATTATTATTATTTTTTCATGTGACATACGTGGGCAGCGAGCTGGGTAAAAATCAATTTGCACACCATTTCAAGCTGCGCATCAACGAGTGCGCAGTCTGGATGTCCCACTCCAGTCCAGAGGCAGCTTCAATATGGCCGTTACGAACTCAACCCAGTTGTTTCAGATGTTGTCTGGGTCAAACTGTTCAGGAGTGGACCCAGTAACAATCAGAGCAGCGTGTCAGCCTCCACAAGCCGCTGCGCTAATTAAAAGTGTCTCGAGAGACACGCAGCTGCAAACATGTGGCCTAAAGATAAACAAACGACTTCAAGTGTTGAAGGATTATCATGGACTTTGAATGATACAACATCAACAGGCTAATACATTTACTGATACTAGTACATGTTGTGGAACAGAAGCTTTACAGCCTAAACACGCACTGGTTTTATTTGAGAAGATTTGATTTCTGTTGTTGTGCTTTATTCAAATTTGAGGTCAAACACTGAAAATGGGCAAGTTTAAACTGCCTTGGTAAAACTAATAAATCATATGTGTTAGTTAACATCTGCTGACAATTTCAGGAAATGCAACACAAGTTGAGGCACTTCAACGCCTTCAACTAAGAGATAAGGCTGCTGTCGAAGAGCTCGTGTGGCAGGAGATTCAGTGTCATGGTGCACATGGAAAGGTCACGGAGAATAAAAAACAGAAATATCCCTCATTTCTTTGTGCTGATAAACGTTGCTACCTGCAAGCTGCAATCACAGATAAAATGTTTTTCTTCTTTTCCTTTTTGCAACATTGTCATAAATTCAGCAAACCCGTTTTTTTTTTTATACAAAGTATAATGATATAATGCGATGCTGTATCAGTCACCGCTAATGTGAAAACATATCTCTGTATGCCTCACACTCTTTTTACCTTCCCTTTATGTTACCTAACCCATCATTTTTTTCACCTATTCATACTGTTTTTAGTCTCTGGTCTTTTAATGTGCACAGAACAGTAATATCAAATCTGGTCTTCCACAATGTTTTTTTTTTTTTTCTGTTGCTTTTTCATTTGTATTCTCTCCGCAGACGCGATTCCTCCACTGGTCAGCAACGACACTTAACCTCTCAGACTCTTAATGACGGCTGAGGTGAGGACAGAAAGAGGATGCTTGCAGTTAATCTCACACTCTCACAATTTGGCTCCCAAAGAGCAGAACCTGACGACTTTACTGTCATTAAACAAGACCTCGCTGAGCCAAGGGGCGCACCGATTTGTTCCTAAATTGAAGTTGATTTCTCAAGCTGGCACCCTGAGATTGAGCTTGGGTTTGTTTTGTGTTGAGCTGAATAATAAATGCACCCGCACTGTTCGGCTGGGGATAGTTAGCACACAGCCTTTTGCAGTCACAGTGTGCTTTATTTGCTGTGACAAAGAGAGTGAACGCACTAACACTGTTCTTCTAAAAGCGCAAGTTCTTCAGAGATGGATATAAATAGGGCAGGTTTGCATTGTGACCTGAATTCTGCTTTTAAGTTGTTTGAAATGTGCAGCAGCATTCAGCGTTTAACATAAAGGCCTTCTGCGTCGGGACAAAACAGTGACAGGTTGGAGTCTTTTATCTGTGCTCACCTCGTGCATGGTGAGCTGGCTCTGGCCCCTGCATAGCTCTTTGTAGCTCGTGGTGAATTCACCAATGAAGTCGTGGCTGTTAGGGGGAACAGAAAAGTGTGTCGCATAGATTATTCAGATACAGTGAACCTAAATTTAAACCCCCAAAAAAAAACTACAGCACTGCATGGATCAAAACAAAAGCATTTCTCTCTCGTGATTTTGTGTTGGTAGAAAAGCTTAATAAGTAAAATTTGATTTGATAAATGGAAAAGATCAGACAAAGTTCTATAACTTTTTATTTAGTGCGTGACAGTGAGCATCAATACCTCCCATCTCTGTCCCAGTCATACACTTCTATCTTGATTGCCCTGTTGAAAGCATAAAAAAATACCATGTAATACACAAGTTACACATAAGGTTAAAATGTTTTTGTAAATAAAGAACACAAAATCAAGCTATAACAGCTCATTTTATGTGAGAAAAACCAGTACCACTTTACTATAAGGCTTCCCTTTTAGATGCTGATAAATAGTTTGTAGATATGTTCTTAATTCCTCTATAAGCACTTTATAAATCATTAATAATTGTTTATTATGCATTAATTAAGGGCAAGAAAGGGACAAAACTGACTAGTTTCTTGCCAAATAGTGAGCCAAATCTGTTCACCTTTATATTTCCTCTAGAGTTATTATATTAAACATTTCAGACTAAGTTACTACCTTGTAAGCACAATAAGCATTTGTAAACCTATTTCTTTAGCATATAATATTGTACTTTATCACTGCATTATACGTACAGTATCTACAACTATCATTAAAAAATAGGTTTACAAATGCTTATTGTGCTTACAAGGTAGTAACTTAGTCTGAAATGTTTAACTCTAGATGAAATTTATAAGTGGTAGATTTGTCTCATTAAGGCCGAGATACACTGAAGCAGACTCCGTATACGCGCGTAAATTGACCCTAGGTGTGAGTGTGAGAGTGGATGGTTGTTTGGTGTGAGTGAGACAGGTCCCTCTTGTAAATGAGTCCCCGTGACTCAACGAGGCTAGCCTGTATAAATAAAGGTTGAATGAATGAATGAATGAATTAAAGTAGAAATGTCTTCCTTCAAGCTTTCACATTGTTTTGTTAGCTCCTGAACTAACTGTGTCATCGTAATTCCATCGCTTTTAGTAAGATTAGCGTCAGAAGAGCTAGCGTCCGAAGAGTTAGCTTCTGAAGCCATGATAGCTAACTTACTAGCAACGGTGTTCCGCGTGGTCATCGAGGAGGTTTCTTTTTCTTTTTGCTTCTTGGTAGCCATGAGCAGGTCCAAAGACGTCGAGCACTGTAACACTTATAGTTACTCCTGACTCGTGGTGAAAAAAGTTAGTTTGGTCTCAAAAGTTACAGGTTGGGTCGGAGCTCTTCACACGCGCTGCCTACTCCACCATGGCCGAAACCGGAAGTCCCACAATTTCATTCTTAATAAGGATAAGATAATAACTTTATTGATCCTGCAGGAAATTGTTGTGCCATAGTTTCAATACAACTGAACATGCACAAGGAATCA